>JAJONR010009226.1:0-26772 GCA_029582245.1 Solanum etuberosum
AAATCGACCTCTGTCAGTTCTCAATCAAAGATCAAGTTGAGAAGAACAATCTGTCCAAAAATCAGCTCAATCGGACAAGAAACGAAGTGGGAATCGCGATTTGAAAATGGCTGCTAGGGCTGAAAATTGTGTGCGAAAATCTGCATTCTTTTTCTCACTTTTCTCTCTTTTGTGGCTGCTATCTTTTCTGTTTCTCTCTTGTGTTGATTCTGAAAATAAGACTTACAAAGTCTTACATATGTACCATAAGTGTTGGGCTTATGGGCAAGAGTGGGCTAGTCCAAATTGGGCTTTTATTTATCCACATAGGAAGGGAAAAAGTCCAAAACCCAACAATTTATTCATTATTTTCTTGTGGGATCCACTAAGTGATGGAAAATACTACTTCGTCTGTCTTATTTAACGTGACACTTTTTTCTTTTTAATCTATCTCAAAAAGAATGTCACCTTACAATAATTAGAAATAATTTAACTTTAAAATTATCCTTCTATTCATAATGAAATGATTCACAACCACACAAATATCTAAGAATTCTTATAAACAATAAGTTTCAAAAGTCTTATTTTTTTTCTTAAATCAAACCATGCCACATAAAATGGAACGGATGAGAAAGTATGCGATTTGCAAAAGAGATAAAATCTTTTAGTGCAATTCTGTGAGTTTGATTCATACCCAATGACAATTGGTTATTCCTTTCTATCCTTTTAGCTGCATGAAGCGTGTCTTTCTCACCATATGTTTTCCGTACAATTGTTTACACTAATTTAGTAAAAAAGGATACATAAAAACCCCACCTTTCTAAATTCTTATATATTTATTTGTTGTTCATTATAAGATATTTAATATACCTTTCCTTCAAACTACACATCATTTGGTCCCCTTATGATTTGACCAGTAGATACAATTTCCTATTTCATTGTAAAAGTAATTCGATAAAAATGAGACAAATTCATGAATCTTTCCTTCCCTTTATAATTTTTTTAAAAAATAATTATGATAGTAAAAATCATGATATGAAGTTAAAGTTTTGTTGGGACATATAATTTAGATTTTTTATGTGGTATGTTTTTTCATAAACATAAAAACCCCATAAATTGTAAAACTAATAAAATTATCCTAATTCTTTATACAATATTACCAAATAAGTAAAAATTTATAAAATTACATAATACACTATCACAAAACTATTCTAAAATAGTATAACATTTATTAATCAAATTTTAATTCAATAAAAAAATAAAATTGAACATAAGTTGTAGTATACTAGTCTTTAATATAATCCTCCCACATCGTACATATTATCTTCTCACATTGTACTTGCATTTCTCGATTATATGACTAAGAATACAAACCAACTTTGAGTCATTTGTTGGTCAATTTGGTTGGTAAATAAATTTGACAAAAAATAATGAATTTGGTAAATATAAATGGTAAAGTACGAATTGATTTAAAGTAATAATAAATTATATGTTGGTGAAAATAATCGTTAGATGTAAATGTGGGGTTATTTTTATAAAATATAAACTTGTGAATCAATTCTTGTTTTTGAAACATCTCAAATCATGATTTAAAATTCTCAAATCATAATTTTTTGGAGAATTTTCAGTGTAAAATTACATGTCAAACGTTGATTTCATATCACATTATGAAATCGCATGTCCAAACATTGATTTTATCTCATGATTACATATCGCAAAGAAATCGCATGTCCAAACTCCTGCTAATTCTGACATTTTAATATATACAAAAAGCTATAGGACAAATAATTTAGAAAAGTTTACAACGACAGAAATAATAAAATTGAGCCAGATTAATTTAAGGATCAGTTTAAGGTACTGCTTTTTGTTATTAATATGAAAATATTTGAATCTAAATAGCTAGTTATTATATCATATTTGAACATTGTTAAATTACGTTTTAGGTCTAATTTACATTTCAAAAATTAGCTCAACAAAAAAAGATTTATCCAAATCTTCTAAGAAGTTCAAGATTTCATTCATTCACAGATGTGAGACATTCAACTCACCAAATTACACTTAACATTAACTTAATTATTTATCTTTATAAAATAGGTTAAACAAATGTAGTTGGTTAATATCTGAATGATCTAAATTGAGACTTCCATTTAGGGAAACAACTGAGCCTTAAATTAATTTATAAAAAAATGTGATAGACAAAATGGAACGAAAATAAAAGTAAAAATGGAAGGTTAGATGTAAGAAGGATACTGATTTGATCAATCAAATTCAGCAGAGAAAAATATTTAATTCTCATTATATATTTTTGCCTGCTGCAAACTATGCGAAGAATCTTTCTTAGATTCTGTGTGGTAGATTTTACCTCCTAGATTCACCATTTCTTTGTGTTCTTTTGTAGATTTTAGTGTCCAAAATTTACCCATTCAAAGTAAAAGTTTACCATCTGAAAGAAAATTGAGACCAGGGCTATACCACCCTATTCAATGCAAGTATAAGAAACAACTTAAAGTAACTATTATATTGTGGAAAAATTATCAATATACACAATTTATTTTATCATATTTTCTAAAATTTTCTATCATTTGAAAAAATTATAAAAATCCTTACTCTCTCCTATTTTCAGATACATCACTTTACGCGATGTATCGAAACGTACGTGATGTCTCGGGACATTGAGTGATGTATTCGAAATCGAGATTTGATGTATCGGGAGGTTGAGGTATGTATACGAAACCGGGACACGATGTATCAGGACGTTTTGAGATGTATCTGAATTTCACCAAATTTAAGAGATTTTTAGTATTTGGAAAAGAATGGAAATACGATGTAACTAGCTCTTAACACTATGGGACTTGTATAAAATTACCTATGATTATACGTAATACAATTTAATTTATTGAAAAATATCAAAAATATCTCAGAATTATATTAAATAGAATAAAAATATCCTATGCTTGATTTTTTATCCAAAAATGCTCTTGACCTATTCAAATTAGTATAAAAATTATCTTTGTTGTTAGCAAACTAAATTAATTATGCTCCTATCCCGTTAACGGACCTCCTTGTCTCATATATCACCTTTTAACACTTATCTCAAGGCTCCCTCATGATGAGTGTTCAACTGCGTCCCATTTTTACGGCATAGACGGTCGGTCATATGCAAAACAATATTCAACTTTAGAGGTTGGGGTCGAACCACAAGAATTGAGAGATGGGATCATCTTCAATTGATTTTACTGTGCGAAATGAATAAGCAAATTGGATTCTTAACACGCATATATATATATATATCAATGTATTGCTTAACGAACCTTCTATAATGATCGACCAAACCCAAGAAACTTCAAATATCCAAAGGAAAAGAGGTCTAGGTCAATTCTTAACCTCTTATGTCTTCTTAGGATCAGCCTTAATACCCTTACCGTAAACAATGTGGCCAAGACTAGCAACATACCTCAACCAAAACTCACATTTGCTAAACTTTGCAAACAATTGACAATCCTTGAGGACTTGCAAGACAATCCTCAAATTATCGGCATGCTCATCCTCACTCCAAAAATAAATCAATATATCGTCGATGAACACAATCATGAACATATCAATGTACTGCTTAAACACCCTGTTCATCAAATCCATAAAGCGGCTGGAGCATTTATTAACTCATTGACATCAACAAAAATTCATAGTGATCATACCGTGTTTGAAAAGCCGTCTTTGGAACGTCACATTTCCTTACCCTCAATTGATGATAACCCGATCGAAGATAAATCTTCGAGAAGAAACTAGCACCTTGAAGTTAATAAAAAAAATCATAGATCCTTGGAATAGTATACTTATTCTTTGTAGTGACCTTGTTCAGCTGTCGATAGTCAATAAACATACAAAGTGAACCATCTTTATTTCGAACAAACAACACTGGAGCACCACATAGAGAGATACTCGATCGGATGAAACTTTTATCCAATAAGTATTTTAATTAATCCTTTAAATCGTTAAGTTCTGTCGGAGTCATATGGTAAGAAAGAATAGAGTTAGGTTGCGTATTTGGAAGTAGGTCAATACCGAAGTCTATTTTTCTTTCGGGTGAAAAACCAGGAAGATCATCAAGAAATACTTCTGCAAACTCTTTTATAATGGGAACTGAATCAAGAGTAGGGGTTTCTGAATCCGTATCCCTAACCCGAACAAGATGATAAATGAAACCCTTAGAAATTACTTTCCTACCCTTTAGGCAAAATATAAATTGAACCTAAGGTGCTGAATTTCCACCGTTCCATTCTAAGACAAGTTCATTCAAAAACTAAAATTTGACCATAGGCGTTCTACAATCAATCGAAGTATAAGAAGAGCAAAACCAATCCATACCAAGAATAACATCAAAGTCTAACATATCAAACTCTACTAACTCAATATGAGTGACTCCATTGAAGACTAAAATATGACATTTTTTATAGACTTTGTTACGGTCCGAAGTATACCCTAGGCGTAACATGGCGTATATAACCCTGAGAGGTCCTACACAAGTCACTTAGCATACATCATACAAGAAAATAGAAATAAAGATTTCAATTGAAATAGTCCTATATCATAAAATAGTTTGACAAAGCGGAAGTCTAACATAAGTATCTACAAGCGATCTACTAACTCAAACGCAGTGGTTGAGACGTAACCCATACACCACGTACAAAGACTAAAAAATAAAATGACATAAATCTATAAAAGTGTCTCGGCCCTCGGATCACGAGGACTCACAAATATTCAAGCGCCAAAGGGATCAACTAGCCACGAGTGTGAGAGGTAGGAGCGTCGGCCCTTACATTAGAGAAACGATGTAGGCACAAGTGTACATTAGTACATGAAATGTACTGAGTATGATAGCAATGCATAAAAGGTATGAAATCGTGCTAAAAAGAGACTTTACATGACATGCAATGATCAGGCTAAATCATAAGATAAAAAGGTTAGAAAATATATGTCATAATCATGGTCAATGCAAGCTTAAGATCACTAAAACACTTGTGAGATACTTTAAAAGTAACCTTAGTTCATTATTGTGGGAAGTTTACCATGTAACTGACATAGAATATGTGATCTATAATATGGAATCTGATGTCTATCCCACACCGAAAAGAGATGACTTTACTTGCCAAGGTGAGAACCATAAATCTTAGCTAAAGTGGATCCACTAGCTAATGTCTATCTAAGAAAATCCTTTGGTGGCACATAGTTTTGGGACTTAGGGATTGCTATTAAAGGTCCACGGATGCTAAACATAAATCTTCATCCCAAAATTCCGCTCGGTGCTAATTAAAATCCCACGGAATAGTCATTAGTCATAATCATATTATCATCTATAGAGAGGTACAATTAAGTAACCAATCCAAGCTAAAGTTCTTTTAGAATAGCGCCTAAAAATTGATTCAACTTAGGTGAGAAAATATTTCAACCTTATGAATCCATATGTGAGAAAACCTTTCACCATCATGTTCTTAGTAGTATGTGAGAAAACTTTTCACAACAACAACATTGACACTTTACTCTCAAAGCATCCTCAAATCATTTACATCAACTTCATAAAAGAATGCATATTTTCATAAATTCATATTTCATAGTTCATAAACTTCATCATGTGTTCATAGTCTAAATATCATGGATCATATATGGGTTCATATGAATTCAACTCAAAATCATGTAAATACTTTCATTCATGCATTAGAAGATAGGAAACAAGTAATTGAATCATAATTGAATAGAACTCATGAAGATTGAATAAAATCTTAACTTTGAATTGAGAATCTAACTTGTAAAACTTGAAGATTTTAGGAACCCTATAGAGGAAAGGACTCCATAGGTGAATAATAACATACCTTAGTGGTCAATGCCCAAAAGCTATGGTGAATTGTAGATCTTGAAGTGAAACCCTAGCTTATTTTTCGTTAGCTTTAGAGAGGATTTTGGGGAAGAACTTGGAGGGAAATTTAGGAATTTGGTGAATTATTTAGAATGGATAGTTTTAGGACTTAAATCACTTATATAGGGCTTAGAATAGGGGTTAAATGACATATCTTAGGTATCAAACACATCGGGGGAAAATAGCCCTAACATAAAAGCTGACGGCTGACCTATATGGACCCCTAAACAGTCCGTACAACTCTTCACTAGCCGTTTAGAGAGCCGCACAGATCACCCCAAATCCTGGCTGCCTAAAACGGCCAAGCCATTTCCCCTAAACGGCCAGAGATGTACTAAACGAACCGATTAGGGTTCCGTGAAGGGTTTATGATCTGTTTTGGATTCGTGGACTTGCCCGTTAACTCACTTTAACCCTTTTCAAAGTCTGAGGTGTTACAATATCTCTCCCTTGGAATATTCATTCTCAAATGAAACTCAAGCTAGCATCAAAACGAGTAGGAGAGAAACTAACAACCCAACATGAATGCAACTTCATCAAAATGTTCATAACCAAGGAGGAACATCGACTCCAAGCTAAAACATATTCAAAACATCATGTCATAAGAAATACAAACATAAAACCTTTCTTTCCATAAACCTAGATCATAAAACCTTTCTTTCCATAAATCATACATAACTTCATAAAAATATCATTTATAGATTCAAGCTTCTTCATAAATTCATGTAAATTAGGGTTTATAGTCAAAATCATGATCAATGCATGGGTTCATGTGAAATCAATTGGAAAGCATGTAATTGAGTCAAAATAATAATAATAGGATCAAAATTGAACAATCGAATCAACACCAATCGAACCGATGAAAAATTCAGTGAAAATCTAATCAATCGAATTGAAATTTGACTTGGAGAATTGAGAAACCTTTAGACTCAATGGGTGAATAGAACCCATTAATGAAGCCCAACATACCTTGATAATGAATCCTTAAGAATTTGATGAAAAGGATACTTGACTTTGAAACCCTAGCTTCTTCTTCCTTGATCTACAGAGAGGATTTTGAAGAAAATATTGGAGAGGATTTTGGGATTTGATTGAATGATTTAGAAATTGGTAGATTTAGGGGTAAAATCAATTATAGGGGTTTATTTATAGGAAAAACGACGTAGTATAGGAATTAGATGCATAGGAAAAGACCAAAACACCCTTTAAAATAACTACCAATCAGTCTTACGGTTGTGACCTACGGACCGTACTGGTCAACCGTAGGTCAAGTGACTGGGGCCTAAAATCAAAGGAAAATCCTACGACTCATTTCTACGGACCTTCAAACTTCCTACGGTCTGTAGACTCCATCCGTAGGCCTCAACTTTCAACTCAAAATTTTACTAAGTTTGTGACCTTTCCACGGTCCATAGTCCACTCGACGGACCGTCCTGGTCAATTGTAGAATGGGTTACTAGGGCTTGATTTCCAAAATAATTTCCCCACTTCTTACAAGACTGGTCTACCATCCGTGGAATTTTCTACGAACCGTAGAATGGTTTTGTGGAATCGTATATGTACCCCTTTTGGCCTTCTTTTCTTTTTCTAACTTTCGAGGTGTTACAATATCTTCCCCCTTGAAAAAATTCATCATCGACTGAGACTCAAACTAGCATGAATAGAGTAGGAGAGAAACTAGCAATCCAACATGAATGCAAATTTCATAAAAATGCACATAAACATGGAGAATCACTCCAAGCTAAATCATAACATCAAAAATCAAGTTTTCATGAACATGCATGCATATGAAAATATGAGAATGACTAAAACGCATGAATCCAAAAAAATAAACCATGAGGAACTAATACCTCAAGCTAGAGTAGGAGTGTAAAGAAAGAGATAAGATACCGGGACATCATATGAGTTTCGACCTCCCAAGTAGCACCCTCAACTAATTGATTCTTCCAAAGAACCTTCACGGAAGAAACTTCCTTATTTCTCAACTTCTGAACTTTCCAATCTAAAATCTCAACTGGAACTTCTTCATAAGAAAGATTCTCTTTAACTACTAAACCTTCAAAACTTATAATGGACGTCGCAACTCCAACACACTTCTTCAACATTGAGACTTGGAAAACCGGATGTACCGATGTTAAATGATTAGACAACTCAAGTTCATAAGAACTTTGCACATACGCTTCAAAATTTGATATGGGCCCATATATCGGGGACTAAGTTTCCCTTTCTTTACAAATCTCACTACACCCTTCATAGGTGAAATTTTTAAGTAGACCCAATCATTAACATCAAATTCTACTTCTCTTCTCCTAACATCGGAATAAGACTTTTGTCAATTTTGAGCCGTTTTCAACTTCTCACGAATAAGTCAAACCTTTTTCATAGCCTCATGAACCAACTAGGGCCCTATCAAGGCAACCTCACCAACTTCAAACCAACCTAAAGGAGACCTACACCTCTTATCATAGAGATCCTCAAACGGTGCCATCTCAATGCTAGAATGATAACTATTGTTGTAAGCAAACTCGATCAAAGGCAAATGATCAGCCCAATTTTCTTTGAAATCAATTACACAAGCTCTAAGCATGTCCTATACGGTTTGAATTGTACGCTCGGCTTACCCATCGGTTTGAGGATGAAAGGTTGTGCTAAGTTCCACTTGAGTATGAAGACCTTTCTGAAATGACTTCCAAAACAAAGATGTAAATTGACTACATTGATCAGAGATAATGGTAAAAATCACTCCATGCAACCTTAACATTTCCCAAATATAAAGCTTGGCATAGTCTTCCGATGATAATGAAGTCTTTACGGGAAGAAAGTGAGTCGATATCATCATTCGGTCCACTATGACTCAAATTGAGTCAAACTGTCAACGAGTGCGGGGTAAACCCGTAACGAAGTCCATATTCAAATCTTCCCACTTCTATGTAGGGATACTAATGTTTTGAGCCAAACCGCCCGGTTACTGATTCACAACTTTCACTTTTGACAATTCGGACATTTAGCCACAAATTCCACAATATCCTTCTTCATCCCATTCAA
The DNA here is from genome assembly GCA_029582245.1 of Solanum etuberosum. NCBI lineage: Eukaryota > Viridiplantae > Streptophyta > Magnoliopsida > Solanales > Solanaceae > Solanum > Solanum etuberosum. Next base: position 8,936 of record JAJONR010009226.1, read on the forward strand.
CCAATAGACTTCCCATAAATCACTGTACATCTTGGTGGCTCCCAGGTGAATAGAATATCAATAACTATAGGTTTCCGTCAAAATCTGATTCCTCAACACATCAACATTTGGAACACATAATTGACCTTGGTATCGAAAGACACAATCTCTCCCTTGGGAGAAAGCCTCAATGGCTTTTTTGGAAACTAACTTATTCAATCCAACTAATACCTTATCAAGATCTTTCTTACCCTTCACATCTGATACAGAAGATGATTCTGGACCATTATGAACAACAACACCACCCTCATTAGAATCAACCAAACGAACACCCAATCGAGCTAATCTATGAACAACCCGAACCAACTCCTTCTTATCATCCTCCATGTGAGCACATTACCCATCGATAATCTACTAAGAGCATCCTCCGCCACATTCTTCTTTCTGTGATGATATAGGACACACGTGTCGTAGTCCTTTAACAACTCAAGCCACCTCCTTTGACGACGATTCAAATCCTTTTGAGTGAGCACATACTTCAAACTTTTGTGGTCGGTTAACGCATCTACATGAACACCATACAAGTATTGTCTCCAAATCTTTAGAGCAAACACCACCGGTTCTAACTCCAAATCATGAGTCGAATAATTCTTTTCATGCATCTTCAATTGCCTTGAAGCATAAGTAATGACTTTTGCTTGTTGCATCAAAACACAACTAAGACCAATACATGAAGCATCATAATAAACCACAAAATCATCTGATCCTTTTGGTAACGTCAAAATAGGGGCTAAAGTGAGTCTATCCTTCAATTCTTGGAAACTCTTCTCACAAGATTCCGACCATAAAAAATTTACCTTTTTTTGAGTCAATGTCATTAAAGGTGAAGCAATAGAAGAAACTCCTTCCATAAACCTTCTATAGTAACCGACCAAACCCAAGAAACTCCATAAATTTGAAGCAAACAAAGGTCTAGGCCAATTCTTAACCACCTCGATTTTCTTAGGATCAATTTGAATACCTTCACCGGAGACAATATGGCCCAGGAAAGCAACGGACCTCAACCAAAACACACACTTGCTAAACTTAGAATACAATTCATGATCCTTGAGAATTTTCACTTCAATATTTAAATGCTCAACATGCTCATCCTCAGTCCATGAGTAAATCAAGATATCATCGATAAACATAATCGCAAACATATCAAATATTGCTAAAACAACTATTCATCAAATCCATAAATATCATCGGGGCATTAGTCAAATCAAACGACATCACCAAAAACTCATAATGACCATACCAAGTTCGAAAAGTCATCTTCAGAATGTCATTTTCCTTCACCCTTAATTAGTGATAACTCGATCGGAGGTCAATCTTAGAGAAGTAACTTACTCCTTTGAGTTGATCAAATAAATTATCTATCCTTTGAATAAGATACTTATTCTTAACGGTAACCTTATTCAATTTTTGATAGTCGGTGCACATTAAAAGAAAACTATCCTTTTTATAACAGATAATGTCGGAGCACCCCATAGAGAGATACTCAATCTAATAAAACCCTTATCCAAAAAATTAGACAATTGGTCCTTTAACTTCTTTAGTTCTGCTGGGTCCATATGGTAAGGAGGAATAGAGATAGACTGCATATCTGGGAGAAGGTATTACCGAACTCTATTTATCCTTCGGGAAGATCATTGGGACACACTTGTGTGAACTCATTTACAATTAGGACTGACTCAAGAGTAGGGGTCTCGGAATCTATATCCCTAAACCAAGAAATATGATAAATGTAACCCTTAGAAATCATTTTCCTAGATTTTAGGCAAGATATAAACTGACCCTTAAGGACATAGTTTTCCCTTTCCCATGATATGATAGGTTCATTTGGAACTTTGAAAGTGACCAATCGGGTCCTACAATCTATGGAAGCATAACATTCATGAAGCCAATTCATCCCAAGAATAACATCAAAATCTAACATATCAAGCTCTACAAGATCAATATGAGTGGATCTGTGAGAAATGAAAATAGGAAAATTTCAATAGACTCTTGTAGCCATAATAGCATCACCCACGAGAGTAGAGACATGAAAGGGATTAGAAAGAATTTTGGGACCAAGATCAAATCTCATGGCCACATAAGGAGTAACAAATGATAAGGTAGCATCTGAATCAAGTAAAACATAAACATCAAGACGAAAGACTTTCAACATACGAGTCACCACATCCTGAGAACCCTCACGATCTTGTTGAGTCTAAAGAGCATAAAATTTATTTTGCTTCGGAGCACCCGAACCGGAACCACTAGGTTGAGCTTGCCTACCATCCTTACCTTTGCTAGCTTGCAACAAACAATCTTTCACTTTGTGACCACTCTTCCCACAACCAAAGCAACAATCTGTACCGGCCAAACACTTTTCATCATGTTTCTTACCACACCTAGTGCAAGTGGGGATAGAGTATTCATTACCACCACCTCCTTGGGGCTTGGGGGTTAGACATCTTATCCTTGTTGAACTTAGGAGCCGAATCATTAGAAGAACCTTGTCTGGAAAACTTCCGCCAGAATTGAGGACGCCCTTATCCACCAAACTTAGATGAGAAAAGTCACCATCACCGGTCCTTACCCTCTTGGACTCTTTTGCCCTTTCCTTGAGTTTTTCCTCTTCAATTTGTTGGGCATGTATCATCAAACGAGAAATATCCATCTCCTTGATCAACATGGAGGTACGACACTCCTTGACAACATATCAGACACACCCAACACGAACTTACTCATTCTTGCCCTAGAATCGGCAACCATATTCGGAGCATACTTAGCCAATTGAGTGAACTTCAAAGCATACTCCTTCACACTGATATTGCCTTGTCGGAGGTTTCTTCCTTTACAAGCTAAGAAGTTCTTCACTATACTCTATGAATATCCTTTCATCGTTGACTTTATCTTCATCGATGAGCTTTCATGTGGCCTTATGCTTTTCGTCACACTACACATTACCTCAATGAGCTTGAGTGAATTCCATCTAGGCATTTTAAATCTCACAAATGCCAAGAAATCAACCTTTACGAAGACTTCTTCGGCTCAAAGCTAGATATTTATTTGACAAGAGTTTAAAGATTTGGCCAAGAGTCTATGAAACAAATACAATAACAATTGATAAGGAGTTCACAATCTGTATTTCTTCTACCTTACACAAAATGGGTTCCAAAGAACTAACACCATTGTATAGGGCTTTAGATCAAACAAGTATGAATCCTACCTATTGTTGTTTATTTCGATAACTCAAGCATATCTAAGAGCATAGATGAGTATTTGTTCATTTCCAACTCCATCTACGTATGTACGCGCGCCTTTTTCATTGTTATTGTAGCTATGCATCCTAAACTTGATTTTGAATCCTTATGAGTCTTGTTATTGTTTATGTCTGAAATTAGAAACCATTTTGACTTATTTATAAGACGTAAGAACATCTAATATTTAGTATTTTAGAATTGACTAGAATTTTTTTTTAAAAAAATCTTTCCGTATTTGAACTATTTAAAAGTCTTAACATTTAAGACCTTGTAAATCGATTTCTATTTTGTTAACTTTTAACAATTCTTTCTATATTAAGCTAACTAATTATCAATCACAATTTTTCAACTCACAATATAAGAAAATAAATGAAAGAGTGTAACTTTATTTTGCAATGATACTTGAATTCCTTCTTCATTTTCTTCTTCTTACTTTTAAATTGTATAATCAAAAAAATATATAGAAACACAACATACTTTAAGTTGTCTTAATTAATCAAGTTTTCTTGTGATTCACTTTCTTTAGTTAAATTTACATTATTTCTTTCATTATGTAAAGGTGTTTGACTAGACATGTAGATTAAGAGAGAAAAAATATGTTTGAGTTGAAATCATCTCACAAAGGATAAAATAAAAAATTAAAACAAAGTTATTGCTAAATTTTAAAGTACGAAGCCTCATAAAAAATGTACTTTCATTTTTTCATCCTTTTAAAGTAGAGTTCACACTTGACAAAATAGTGGTTATTTTTCTAATATTTTAGATTTTAAAATTAACTAAATTTATGCATTAAATCCATCCTTATTTGAAATATATAAAAAAAAATTAATATTAAAAAATTTCAAAGCAATTAAGATTTTACCTTTTAAGAAATAATTATACGTTGAACAAAATTGTAATTTTTATTCAAAGCAACCTTATATTTAGAATTTTTGTTATACAATTTTAAAAAAATAGTTTGGTGCTCAAAACAACTTACGTTGACAGGGTGATCCAGACTCCAGAGAAGGATCGCACCTTAGGAGTATGATATATACAATCTACCCAAATACAAGCATATGTAGTTGTTTCCACTAATTTTGACTGAGTCTTTCTTAGTTTGGCGACATAAAAATTCCATAACGACCAATAATTATAAATAAATTATGTGTTTGTGATGTGATATCAATTTATTAATGTCAAAACAAGCCAGTAATAAATCACAATCCGATTTCGTGAGTGTCAATAGTTTAAACGAATAACTTATACTTTATATTTTTTTATTAAAAAAATTTGGGTAAGGGGAAGGGGAACAGGGGTAGATTTTGTATTACAATGTGTCTCGTAATGCTAATATTCATATTAAACTTAAATCCGTTAATAGTGTAGTAAAACAAAATTTGTAATAATTAACATGAAATATATACATAATCGATCAAACACTATTTTTACAACACTTTTGTTCAATGATGCAACTATTAGAACAAACTAAAGGAAAAATTACTAGATTAGATCAAACTCTTAAAGTTATTATTTATCAATTTAAAATTTATAATTTACTTTCTAAATTATTTTATTGTTACACCATCACATCTTTAAAATACTATTATTTATGCTATTATTTAAAACTTATTCTTATTAATGTAAAAGACACTCGCAAAACGCTTACACTAAGACTAGTTACTTCTTAATTGTGTAAAATATGTTTTACGCCAAGAGTGTATAGAACTTAACAGAGTTTGTTATTAGGAAAAATTATAGAAAATGGCAAAAACTACACCTTATTTATGAAAAAACAGTTATAGTTGAAAAATACTGTATTATAATAAACAACAATATGTTGTTTTTATAGCAAATTCTCTCCCTCTCTCGCTTGCTTCTCCTCCTTCTCTCTCACCCTCTCCTTTCTCTCGCCATCTCTCTTGTGCCAATAAGAAGAAATTCATTCAAATATATTATGTATCAATTGTGTTTAATCAAATATAGGTGAAAGTTTTGTATTTTATTTCAATTGTGTTCGAAAAATTGTATTTTGTATTTTTTTTTGTATCAGTTGTATTGTATTCATACGAATACAATATGCATTCATCTTCTCTGTCAAATGTATTTGTATCCAATCAAAGAGAGGATGAATACAGTTATATTCGTTGTATTTAAAATACAGTTGATACAAAATAAATACAGAATACAATGCAAAATTAATACAAAATACAATTTGTTGTATTTCGAATACAATTGATACAAAATACAATCTTCTCTCCTCCCTCTCTCGCTTTTCTTCTCCCTCTTGATCTTGCTCGCCTCTCTCCTCTCTCCTCTCTCGATATAAATGAGTTTGTATTTGTATTTTTTCTCCAAAATCCGCGAAAAAATTACACTCTCTCCGAATCTTGCTTGCCTCTCTCCTCCCCTAACATTTTGTTGTTATTCGTAATTAAGCAAAGTATAGCTATAGAATCCTATTTAAGGTGTAATATTTGTTGTTTTTGAAAGCTTCCCCTTAATTGTATAGGAAGAAAATGGAAGGGAAAAAAAAAAAAACAAGAAAGGGGTAGGGGAAATTAGTTGAGGTTGAAAAAAGAGGAAACTAAACCCTATGCTATTTTGGTGTAGAATTTGGTGTGCAAAAGTTGATAATAAAGAAGAGGGTGGTCTGGTTTATATGTGGAAAAATGTCATTTTCTTTGCCAGCTGCTCTGTGTTAGTCGCTTTCCTTTCACATATGTACACTACAGTATAGTGTGATTAATTTTATAAGTTGTTTGAAAAGAGTAGCAGCAAAGTCTTTGGAGGAAAGACTCGCCGGAAAATAGCATATATTATCCATTCAACTCACTCAAGTCTGTTTATCTTTTTCTTAATTAGTATCCCCAATCATCTGAAAATATATACATCTTTTTCATGTAAATCTTCAGATCTATATGCTGAATTTTGTTACATGAAATTATATTATCACGAGTTTTGGCTGAAGAAACCCATTCATCTTTATCATCTCATTGTGTGTCGTGTCCTAATTAAAAAAAAAAAAACTGTGGTGCTATATATATGTTCAGTGAAAGAAACCCTAATCTTGTCCTTTTTCCTTTTTATTTTAACCTAAATTTTCGTATATGTTTTTGTGTAATTATTATTATTATTTGTGTAGATCGATCGATGGGTCGAGGAAAGATAGAGATAAAGAGGATTGAGAACAACACAAACAGACAGGTGACATTCTGCAAGAGAAGAAATGGACTGCTGAAAAAGGCATATGAACTTTCAGTTCTATGTGATGCTGAGATTGCTCTCATTGTTTTCTCTACTCGTGGTCGCCTCTATGAATACTCCAACAACAAGTATCTCCTTCTTCTCATACTTTATTTCATTTCCTACTTTCCTAATTTTCACATTTAAATTTCTAATTAACTAACTTTTATGCTGGATTCTGACATATAATAGATAAAATTATATATTTAACTTCATATATAGTACTATAGATCACAATTATTAACAACTTAAATTTTTTTTAAAAAAAAAAAACATATAAAGCGATTATGGTAAAAAAAAAAAAAAACTTAGATTGAATCTCAAAATTACTACCGTACCACGTAAATTGAAATAGAGAGAATAAGAAAAAAATAAAAATAAAAAATGAATATTATTTTTTTTTACTAGTGTAGTATATATAAGAAAAAAATTTTGTTTAGTGAATTTGTTTATATTGTAATGCAGTTTGGTGGAAGAATGAGCTTTTGATCATGTAGGCGTAGAGGATCGTTCTCAGCTACTAATTATAATTATGATTGTTCTAGTGGGGTCTGATAAATCTTAAAATTATATTCTAAACAAAAGAAAAGGGATAGCTTAGCATTTAATTTAGATTAAAAGATACTCCTCCTTCATCCACTTTTAATTGTCATGTTGCCGTTTTTCGAAAGTCAATTCGACTAATTTTCAAAGTGAAATTAGATTATATTAATTCGATATTTTAAACAAAAAATCTAGATATTCATAAGATATATGAAAATTACTATAAATTACAATTTTTCGTATATCAATCTGATGAAAAAATACATCGTAAAATGTTAGTCAAAGTCATTACATTTAACTCTGAAAAAGAAAATTATGACAATTAAAAGTGGACGGAGGTAGTACTGCATTACAATTTCTAAAACTTCACATCCTCATTAATTATGCATTACTCCATCATAACTTAAAAATAAAAGATAAATAAATATTCCTAGTTGATTCAAGAATACAGCATTTTAAAATGTGGAGCAGGAGATTAATTGAACTTGTTTTTTCCTAATTAACTTCTAGCTACTATCAAAGAATTAACTTTCAGATAATCTCAAGTAGTTGATATTAAAGTGTGATCTATCTCGTCGAAAAGTTAATCAGAGGATTAGGAGTAACACACTTTTACCACTTAATTTTGTATTCGTAGACTTGAATTTGAAGTATTATTAATTACACCAAGAAAAATATAAGTAGATTGGAAATATAGAGTTTCTTATAGAATTTTGTAACCCAAAATTTGTTACGCTTCGGGGTAAGTTTTATAAAAGTTTCTCTAATATATAGACCAACATAGTCTCTAACAATGACTACTTTAGAAAAATCGATTTTTACTTGGCCTGTAATATTACAAATAATTTTTTCTTTAATTTGCACTTGTTCATTTTAGCAAATTAAGTGAGTATTTTTTTTTCCATACTATCTTTGGCATTAAATAACTAAATAAAGTAGTAGTAAAAGTCAAATTTAGGGTTTCAAAATATTATTACTAAGGTTAGTTAGTAAGATATAATACTCCTAATAAAAAAAAATTAAGAATTATATCAAGTCAACATGAGTCAAATATAAACTAAATGGGGGAACTAAATTGTTGTAGAAAAAAAGAAGCAATAGTCTCCAGATTAGTTAGAGTTGATAAGAGAAAGAGATTAAAATATTTTTATCAAAAGGATATATATATTAGAAATTACGTAATGTCAAGCATATTGTTTGATGCTGCCTAACTAGAAATTTGGGCCGTGGTATGGCTTATTACATAGTTGCTACTAGAATTGAGTTTCCTTAAATACATAGTTCCGAAATGTCTGCCCATGTTACTTCTTTTGCATACATTGGAGGAACTATCAAAAAGGTTGGCTTTCCAAAGGTGCTGTGCTTCAGGCCTTCCTTGCTAAGCATGTCCGCCATCTTGTTCTGCCCTCTGTAGATGTGCGTTGGCATTGTTGCTTCCACCTTCTCCATTAATGACCTGCATTCAGAGGTTAAGTTAGTGTAGGGATGTTTATCATTCTCAAGTAAAGTGATCATTTCTTATTTCGCTTGCCAACATATAAACAGGGTAGGTATACATAAATTTTAGGAATTTTTCAGAAATCTGTTTATATATTTCGCTTGTCAATATACAAACATGGTAATTTATTATAAATTTTTCATAACTTAAACAAATCAAATGTATCAACAAATTGTATACAAATAACTAGGGTAAGCATATGTATCAACAACAAATTATTTAAATAATACACTATAAATGTTTACCATTTCACGTAATTTTTCGGGGATAAATAAGTACATTTGGTGGATTGAAGTTGATCATATGGGCTGTTAATGTCTTTAGAAACCACATATCATTAAAAATAATAAGCTAAAAAAAGGGCAACAAAATAGAAAGAGAAAAATGGAAGTGAATCAGCAGAAAAACTGTGAGTGCTTATATCGAGAAGTGAAGAGTTAGCTTTGCATTGTTTGATGACTTGTGGTTGTAGGAGTTGTTTGGTTTCTACTTGTAGGTTATACACTGTTAAAAGTTCATTTAGCTTTGTTTTTTGCTTTTTTGCTTTTAGTATGCAAGAAAAATATTTTCATAATTAGTTCAGGTTTTGAATATATATATATTCTCTCTGTAAATATACATGCATGCATGCTACTTTTCCCCTTGCATGCATAAGGCAAGTCTTGGTACTTGGGACTGTCTTTTGTTTACATATATATATGTATGCATTAACCAAATGATAAATATATATATATATATATATATACACACACATAGTAATGCACCTTTTTGTGCATTAGGGAAACTATATATAGAAGGCTAAATATATGGGCAATTTATATGAACGAGGAAGAGATACAATATTGTTTCAATCATATTCTGAAAGAGTATACAACACGTGATACAAATGTATACGCACAACATTGTATCAATCATTATTCTAAAAGAGTATACAACACACGATATGTTGGAAAATAAATAACAGTTGTTGTTCAAGATATATATAAGAAAAACGTGTTAATTAAGAATGGAATTTGAACTCAGGCTCAAAAACACTAAAACAACCTTAAGCACCCACCACGAGACATTGAACCAATCAAACCATTTGTTCACTAGGTGCTTCGTGTTAAATTTATATAACTTTTTCTTAATTTCTACGTAAATATATAAAGTCCAATATAAGGTTAATGGATACTCGAGCACCCAAAGGAGTCTATATGGGTCCGCCCTGCTAATTGTCTGATACTTAGTTAATTTATTAAGTTGATTAGTTAAAAGTTATTTAGTGGGTGGGGACCACAAGTTTGTTAGTAGAGTTTATATATAATATACAATTATATTCATTGATATACAAATCAATTGTATATGTTGATACATCCTCTCTTTGTCTCTCCCAAATATAGCTTGGTTTTCTCCTCCCTCTCCTAATCTCACTTGTGATCTCTCTCCTATTTTTAATATATAAATCGTAATTAATTAAGCAATCTATAACTATAAATATTGTTGTGTATGTTATGCTTATATGAAAGAGCTAAAAACGTTATATATGTGGACAGTGTAAAGGCAACTATAGAACGATACAACAAGGCAACAGCAGAAACGTCTAGTGCGTACACTACTCAAGAGCTCAATGCACAGGTATTTAATTATAAACAAAAGTGTCATATATAACTACTATGCTTTTTATTTAATTTCGTTTTTGTTTAATATGTTTACAGTTTTACCAACAAGAATCAAAGAAGTTGCGGCAACAAATACAATTGATGCAGAACACAAATAGGTGATTTAATTTGTATATATAATATTCGATAAATAAATAGTGAGTGATAATTTGAATGTAACAAGTACAGGCATCTGGTTGGTGAAGGGCTGAGCTCTTTGAATGTGAGGGAACTGAAGCAATTGGAGAACAGACTTGAACGAGGCATTACAAGAATTAGGTCCAAAAAGGTATAATATTACTCTATGCATATGCATGTCTTTTATAATTATCATATCATATTTTAATTAATTTTCTTAATTATATGATGAGCATATATCAAACTAATTAAGTTACTATTTGTTTGTGTTGGGGATGCAGCATGAAGCAATACTAGCTGAGACTGAGAATTTGCACAAGAGGGTATTTTCTTTTTCTAATACTAATAATGGACACACTCATTATGGTTTTTTTTTTTTTTTTTTTTTTTAATTTCTACTGATTTGAATTCTTTAACTTGTTAATAGGAAATTCAACTTGAACAGGAAAATGCATTCCTTAGATCAAAGGTATTATATTTTTTTATTTTTTTATTGAACACTTAAAGTTGCTTCTTATACCGCTCTTCTCTATTACATTTTTTCTCTATTTCCCCTACTACACAAGATAAATGACACTTGTTATAGAAACCACTTTTTAATTATAGTATGCAATATCATCCACATATTTTGGTACTCATTAATTTCAATTTGTAAATTTTACATTGAAAAATCAATAAATTCAAAGCTCGTTAATATGTTCAAAAGAATTTAATTAAATTTAAAAGCATCAAATTAGTGTTACTATCACACTACTTTTTCCAAAATAAATCATATATTCTCCATTTTGGCTAAATTAAATTAAATGGAAGAGAATTAATCTAATAAATACTAAATAATTTCAATATTCTATACTTTTTATATATCAATTAAAAATTAGAACTATTATTTCATTCCCCTCCATATGTTCTTTAATTTAATTTTCAGATTTTTAAATCAATTCCCTGAAATTTATGATTACAAAACGCTTTTATTTATTTATACAGATTTGGGAAGGGGAGGGGGCAGGAAAGTTTACGGATAAAATTTACAAATTGAAATTAATGATTTTCTATAGAAGAGTGAAGTGGTAGGACGATTAAGGGTAAAAATGTAATTTCGTTCTAACAAAAATCTATTAAGAAAGATAGTAAATAATTCTAGAAACATCTTTCTATATATGAAGTGAATAATGATCAAGGGTAAAAATGTAATTTCACGCTTACAAAAATCTACCAAGAATAATAACAAGAAAATTAAATAGTTCTGGAAACATCTTTAGTTATTGTTATTACCATTAACTTATTTTGTTATTACTTCACTTTCTTTTCTTTTATGAGTTACTGGGATATCTATTCATTACTCTATTTTACTCTTACTTTAATTTAATTCTTAATATTTTTCCTATTCATTATGCTTATCAAAAATGCCTACTTTTAATATTAAAATTTATTATGAATTAATTATTTTTCACCTTTATTTTGACTCTAATTAATATACTTGAAAATAAATAAGTGTGATAAAATTAATAATATATATTAGATTGAAATTAAAGAAAAGATATTAAAAAGTAACTTTACAAATAAAAATGATAGGATGATATATTTGCATTTAAGACGACCAAGAATAAAAATGTAATTTTATTCTAACAAAAATCTATTAAGAGAGATAGCAAGAAAAATAAATAATTCTAGAAATATCTTTCAATATGTGAAGTAAATGATGATCAAAGGTAAAAATGTAACTTCATGCAAACAAAAATCTACCAAGAATGATAACAAGAAAATTGAATAGTTTTAGAAACATCTTTAATTATTGTTATTACTACAATTTTATCTTCGTCTTCTCCTCATCCCTGTGACGCTAGGTATGCTTTCCATTCAAATTTTGCTCAAATTTATTTTTGTTGTCTTACGTCTTCCAATTTTATTCGTCAACCTTTATTAAATTCATTTTGATTTTTGTCTGCTTCAACCATTTCACTCTTCTGTATAATAGAAATTAACTCATTTTGTTATTACTTCACTTTTTTTTTTTATGAGTTATTGATATCTATTCACTACTCTATTTTACTATTACTTTAATTTAATTCTTAATATTTTTTCTATTCATCATACTTACTAAAAATGCCTACTTTAATATAAAAATTCATTATTTAAAAATATAATTAATTATTTTCACTTTTATTTTGGCTCTAATTAATATACCTGAAAAGAAATAAGCGAAATAAATTAATAATATATATTAGATTGAAATTAAAGAATAAATAAAATTAGTTCAATATTTAAAAAATATATATTTTAAAAGATGTTAAAAAGTAACTTTACAAATAAAATGAATATGATGGTATATTTGCATTTAAAGTAAACTAAAAATGTTTACTAGATTATAAAAGAGTAGTTCTTCATTAAATTATATAATCAAATTTTTACTTTTAGTTGATTTCAAACATATTAATCTGAATAGTGAACTACTGTAAGTTTGATTTAAATTTAAAGTTGTCCGGTCAAAATTTGGTATTTTTCTATTATATAGAAATATGAAGTTGAGGACGATCAAGGATAATATGGTCATTTCATATATATTTCATTTTAAAATTCTATAAATTTTATTTTTAAATTTGTCAAAATATTTTTTTCAAGTGGCTAAATTTCCTCTATAAGTTACATGATTATTCTAGAAACTATAAATTATAAGATTTTTCTAGAACTAACTATGACACTAATAAATAGACACTAACTCATTCTTCATTTCATTCACACCTCAATTCTCTCCCCTCTCATGTCTTATACCAATAAATTTCTCGCCCTTTATTTCTAATGTGCATCCTAAATATTACACACTTCGGTATAGATCTCTTATTAGGAAGACCAATAATGCAATTTTTTTCAACGTTAAGAACTTCATTTTTGATCAATTCCTTACATAATGGCCTACTTTTGTAAAACAATTATAAGACAAAAATAAAATTCGCTATTTCTTAGTGAACACATCACTTCTGGGACTTGTCCATATGACAAATTTTCAGCAAAATTCAACTGATCCACATTTTTCAAACACTCTAATGAACATGATAAATGACCAATTAACATGTTAAATTCAATATCAATCACAATTGCAATTCTCAAAAGGCCTAATTCATAAGGAATGCAATCAGTGAGCAAGCTCTTCAAGAACATAACTTTCAATAATTTCGGAGCATGTTATGTCATTTCCTTTGGTTCTCTATAGACTTTTCAATTTCATGGTGTTGCTTTACTTTTTGGATTGTAGAGATAATTTTTAAAGTATTTAATTTACTTGATTTCTCTTTTTATGTTTAATCCCAAAACTTCACGTAACATATATGTCATTATATAATTTATTGAGAAACATATATTTATTTAATTACCATTATTTTATTATCAGTTAAAATCATTTTAAGCAAGTTATATAAATTATTATTTTAACTACCTCATGTTAAATTACTGCAATATATATTATATTAACTTTTGTTAATATTTTTAAATTCTCATTATTTGAGGTAAAACATTCATTCATTAGGTATATAAATTAATTTTTTTTTAAAAAAATCTTACTATACTAAATTGTTCTCCTAATTTTAATGAATATAAAGACAAGATATAAAGTCATAACCTTTTTTTCATCCTTTTATCACTTTGTAAAGAATGAGATGATTCATTCTAATTTTCATCATGTAGGTCATTATTTTTGCTTGTTAAACACCTATAAAATAAATTTTAAGTGTATTCAAAATTAATCTAATAGATGGATCAATAGATTTTATTGCTTCATATAGTTTATGAAAATTATTAATATATTGAGACTCATAATTTTAATCTATTCTTTTGAATAATTTTCAAATAAAATAGAAAAAGAATATCATTAAATTAATTATTTAATTCAAATATATATGTTTGACATGATGTTAACTATTATAATATCGAGCCCGTAAACGAGCCTTTCATTATATTGGGCCCGTATCATGGGCCTTAAATTATCTAGTATCAAAATATGTGGAAAAATTGAAATGACATATTATAATTAAAATTGTACGGACTCTTTATTTTTGACCCGCTATGCAGGTGCAAGATTCATGTCGAATCGGTCAACCACACCAGATACTTTTGTTATCTTCTGTGCCTTGAACAGCTTAACACATAAGTTAATGTTTTATAATCAAGAAACTAAACAGAAAAATAGAAGAATAATAGGAGATCATTAGCACATCTCCTATTATATAGCCTTTCACACTTAAAATCAAAATCCTTCTTCAAGTTAAAGCACTGTAATAAAATATTTCATGGCAATCACAAATTTTTAAATAAGAAAGGTACTAAAGTTTAGACTGATAAACCGTTCCTCCAAGTACATTTATTCTACTGAATCATATGTTTATTTAAATATCTTGTTGAAATTTATGTTCAGCTATATTTTTTAGCATAATAAATTGTTTTGATTTAGAATGAATTTAAATTTCAAATTTTTATTAGATTGTTTTAGTTATTGAAATACTTTACCTTTTTTGAATTGTAATTTTTTTACATACTATATATGTGTTCAACTATTTAAAGCGCTGGTCTTATGCTTGATAAAAATATTGAGAAACAATTTTCAATCTAGGAGAAATCGCTTTCCTTCCTAAACCTTCCAGGCCAGTTGATGACTTACAATAATGTTATTATTGATTACACAAATGTTGATGTTTTCCAGAGTCTATAGTATAATAAGATATGAGTCTACACTCTAATTCTTGACTTTTGGGATAATATATATAATTTATGTCACTTGTAGCCTTAGAAAACCTCTTCTCTTGTGACTGGACTAATCAAGGTTGTGGGTGCTGTGCAAGATATATATAAAAAAATCAGGCTCAACAATACTAAAACGACCTTAAGCACTCATGAGCCATTGGACCAATCAAACCATTTGTTCACTAGGTGCTCCATATTAAATTTATACAAATTCTTCTTAATTTCTACATAAATATATAAAGTATGATACAAGGTTAGTGGGTGCTCGAGCACCCGAAGGAGTATATGTGGGTCCGCCCCTGCTAATTGTTTGATAGTTCGTTAATTAATTAAATTGATTAGTTAAAAGTTAGTTAGTAGGTGGGACCACAAGTTTGTTAAAAGTTAGTTAGTAGGTGGGACCACAAGTTTGTTAGTAGTCGGTTAGAGCTGAATGAGCTAGTGATGCTGTATATATTATACAATTCACATTGTAACTGAAGTTTGTTGATTCTGAAATAAAGTCCTCAAAGTATATTTTCAATATGGTACCAGAGTTGTAAATCAAGTTCGATTCAACTGCGTGAAGAGTCAATCATGTTCTTCAGCCATTGGAAGATCTTCTATGGAAGCAGAGGAAATGGTGAACAATATAATGGAGAATCAGATGCAGTTGTAGTTAGAGAAGAAACTCTAGATGAAATCGAGAAGAAGCGCAATCATCCACTCTATCTTCATCCATCAGATACTCTTAGATGTGTCCTTACCACAGTACAACTTGCAGGAACGGAGAATTACTCACTATGGAGTAGGTCTATGTTGATTAATCTTCGTGCTAAGAGTAAGCTAGGGTTCGTGCTTGGAACATGCAAGAGATGTGACTATTAACTGGAATTGGAAAAGCAATGGGAGAAGTGTAATTGTTTTGTACTTGCCTGGATTACGAACATAGTTTCTAAGGAACCACTTAGTGGAATTGTGTATGCAAATGATGCAACAAGAGTATGGGGAGATCTAAAGACAGATTTGATAAGATCGATGAATCAAGGATCTATCAGCTCTACAGTAGGGTAATTGGATTTTTTCTAGTTACTTTACAAAATTATGATTGTTGTTGGATGAGTTTGATGCATTTGTGCCCCCACCGTCATGTAATTGTGACAAATCGAGAACATAAGTGGGTCATATAGACTACTTAAAGCTATTTGCATTTCTAATGGGATTGAGTGAAGTGTATTGTCAGGCAAGAAGTCAGATCCTAACGATGAGTCCCCTGTCAAGTGTTAGCAAAGCTTATGCTATGATAATGGCAAATGAAAGCTAGTGGTCAATAACATGGACTCATTCTGGTAGAGAATTGGATTCAATTGCTTTATATGCAGGGAAATGACATCCTCAAAGTAACCTAAGGAACTTTGAGCATAAGAAGAAAAAATGGGATCAGATTTGTGATTATTGTTAGTTTCAAGGGCATGTCAAACTAGATTATTTCAGGTTGAATGACTATCCACCTGATTGGGAGTTTAAGAAGAAATCAGGACCAGGAGTTGATCAAGGAGGAGCTACTCATGCAAGGATTGCATATCACTGACAAACAACATCAAAATGTGGCAAATTAGGTGAGAAATGAGCAAGCATCAACAATTGATGCATTTGCACCATCAACTTTAGCCACTCATCCTACTTTCACTCAAGGGTAGTACCAAAGAATCTTGAATATGCTAGACAAAGGAGGAGAAGTAACAGATGACACTGTGGCAAATATAGCTATGGCAAGTATGATTAGTCCTATTACCCAAGCTTTTTCTGTGAATGATAAAAAGGAAAGTTGAATAGTTGACTGATGGGCTACATGTCAAATGACCTCTAAATTACGAAGACTAAATTACGAAGACTAAATTACAGTAGAGGTTGTACTGGTAGAATACTTAATTTACCAAATGGAGAAACCACTCCACTAACACACATTGGCAACTGTAGCACACCTAGTGGTGACTTACTAGAAAATGTCTTGGTAGTTCATGCATTCAAATGTGACTTGCTCTCAGTATCTCAAATAACAAGGCAGTTGAAATGCTCAGTTAATTTCCTTCCTGAGTTTGCTGTTTTCCAGGACCTCTCAAATTAGAGGGTGAAAGGGATTGATAAAGAATCGGATGGGTTGTATTACCTCCCCAGCCAACCAGCATATGAAGAGATTAAAGCAAATGAGATGCTGATGATGGCACAAGATGAGACATTGAGTAACAGGCTGCTATGGCACAACATATTAGGAAATCCTTCAGCTAAGGGGTTGAGACAGTTGTCATTATCTTTAGGTGATATAGATGTTGCTTGTAATAAATGTCTTGCATGTCCATTAGCTAAACAAATCAGATTTCCTTTCGATTTAAGCTTGTCTAGAAGCAATGATGCATTTGATTTGATTCACTTGGATATTTTGGGGGCATATAAAGTGATGACTCACCATGACTATAATGATAAGTCCATAATGACATGGATATATTTGCTTAAACTGAACAGTGATGTGTTTCAGACTTAACAATTTTCTTATTGCATTTGTTAAAACCCGGTTTAAGAAACAAATAAAGAAAATAAAATCTAATAATGGAACTAAATTGTTTTGATAAAGAATGTAGTGAGTTGTTTAGAGATCAAGGGATAATTCATGAGAGTAGTTGTCCATACACTTCACAACAAAATGGAGTGCCAGAAAGGAAGCATAGACATGTGCTTAAGTATCCAGGGCACTTAGATTTCAAGGACATATTCCTCTTAGATTCTTGGGGGGGGGGGGGGGGGATGTGTTTT
>JAJONR010009227.1:0-20580 GCA_029582245.1 Solanum etuberosum
TACCATTCTCTCTCTCTCTCTCTCTCTCTCTCTCTATATATATATATATATATATATATATATATATATATATATGTAAAAGTTTCGGGTCTAAGTAAAATATTATTTGTTTTAATTTAAATTTTAAAATACTAATATACCGTGCGAAGCGCGGTTCAGTTTACTAATTTAATATATAACTAGACACTATTATAACTATATCAAATTATTAGTACTCTACCCACTTCACACTAAGCCGCTTTACTAGTTTTTATTGTTTACTCAAAACCTAAAGACTAAAGTAAGGGTTCACAATTGTAGCTATTTGATTTTAGTTTTAGTTTTAGTCTTGTTGGACTATTTGATTTTGGTTTTAGTTTGTAATTGTAGGTTGTAGCATTTGCAAGTTTGTAAAGGTCTGTAATTTGATTAACATCAGAAATTCATACTATGTTTTGACGGTGACATGTAACTATAGCCTTCATACTATATTTTCTCTTATTGATGCAATTTCACATTATCTTTCTTGTTTCACTATATCAAAGCATTAAAAGAAGTGAGAAGTCATATAATATTTTACGGACATTTTCTTATTGGGTAAACCGAAAACCAAATCGATAACGATCAAAAATCGATAAACCGAACCTATAATACATAAAACCGAACCGAACCGACCGATGCACACCCCTACTAGCGTCACTTAGCAAATAGTGTTTTGATTGGGTACGAAGTTGAAGAATAAAAAGATTTAAAAAAAATATATTGTGAATTAGAACAAAATATAGTTATTTGTATAATTATGAATAATTTTATCAACAATTAAATAAAATATTTAAAATTAAACTATTACAAATATAAAAAATATTTTTCTAAATTAACTAAAAAGAAAAGACTGCAACATAAATTGACACAAAAAATGGGGGAATTTTCGCATATATAGCCACTCAAAAATAATTTAATTATGCTTCATAGCTATAGTTTGCTAATTACTATTCGTAGCTACATGTTAGAAAAAGGAAAGAGGCGGGCGAGATTGGGAGAAGGAGGAGAGAGGCGAGCGAGAGAGAGGCGAGCGAGAGAGAGGTGAATTGTATATGTATATTTGTCGAACTGTATATGTATATCTGTTAAATAATTGTATATATGTAACTGATATACATATGTATTTGTATATCTGACGAGCGAGATTGGGAGAGGGAGGAGAGATGCGAGCGAGATTGGGAGAGAGAGGAGAGAGGGAAGAGAGTGGAGAGAGGCGAACTGTATATGTATATATGTCAGATAATTGTATATATGTAACTAATATACATATGTATTTGTATATCTGGCGAGCAAGATTGGGAGAGGGAGGAGAGAGGCGAGCGAGAGAGGGTAGAGAGGCTAATTGTATTTGTATATCTGTCATATAATTGTGTGTGTGTGTGTATATATATATATATATATATATATATATGTATGTATAATTTGTATATGTATATGTATAAGTAGGGGTGTTCGTGGTTCGGTTTGGATCAGTTTTTTATTAAAACCACAACCAAACCAATATAGTCGGTTTTTTAAATTTCTAAAACCAAACCAAACCAAACGAAAAAAATAATCGTCGGTTTGGTTATTGTCGATTTGGCTCGGTTTGATTCAGTTTTTTTGGTTTATTCGGTTTGAAAGTAATAGTAATTTTTTTGAGGACTTACGTCGATAAACACAAACACCTAGTACATGAACAATCCACAAAAAATATATTGTCGGTTCAATTAAGCAATTAAGCAATACTAGAGTTATCATTACACGAACAAAGTGTTTCAATTAAGAGAAAGTGTGACTATTTTATATGAAGTAGGGTAGGTAAAGACTAAAATGGATTTTGATGGACTTAGACTTAAGATTGTTATAGTTGGGCAAAAGTGTTGGGCTTGAGAAAATTGTAAAGTTAAAGACTTAAATCAATTAAAATTTAACAAAATAATTATAAAATTTATATATCTAATTTATCGGTTCGGTTTGGTTATTTTTGCGGTTTTTTTTTAGTATAACCAAAACCAAACCAAATAATATCGGTTTTCAAAATTTAAAACCAAACCTAACCAAACCCAACCAAATATCGGGTTTTTTAATCGGTTTGATTCGGAGTGCGGTTCTGTTTGGTTTTTTAACCATAACCATGAACAGCCCTATGTATAAGTGACGTAATTACAACTAAAATTAAGCTGTCAGCCGTAATTAATTTAAACTATAGCTATGTTAGCTAATTAACTAGTATATGTTTGCTTATCCGCGTAATTTTCCCAAAAAAATAACACCATAAGAAAGAGATAAAGAGAAAATAAATAAGTACTCTCTCCATTTTATATTACTTAATTTATATTGACTTGATATAATTTTAATTTTTTTATTAAAGATGTATTTAATTAAATCAACCTTATTAATGCTAGTTTAAAACTCAAAATTTGAGTTTATTATTTTATGTTATTGTTAAATATTTTAAAAAATAACATGAAGAAAAAATAATGAAAAATTTCAAATTTATTGAAATAAACCAGTAAAAAAGGGAAAAAAATTTTAAAAAATAGTTTGGGCTTAATTAGAGATCTATAACAATAATTTGCTTAATTACGAATTATACCTACATGTTAGGGGGGGGGGGGAGAGAGCCAAGCGAAACTAGAGGAGGGAGGAGAGAGGAGAGAGGAGAGAGGTGAGAGGTTGCATACATGTTGTATCATGAATACAATTGATACAAACTGATTTGTATAGGAGGAGAGAGGCAAGCGAGATCTATGCAAGGAGAAAAGAGGATGAGTACATGTTGTATTTATTGTATCACGAATACAATCGATACAGAATACAAATACAGTTAATACAAATATAAGTATAATTGTCTGAAACTCTGAATACAATTGATTTGTATTACATATATTAACAAACACAATTTGTATCGACGAATACAATTTTCATCGTATATAATTATATCGATTATATAAAAAAAAAATTACTTTTTTATATAGGATCTAAAATGAAACGGAGTGATTAGTACTAGTACTATATTAATATAAGAAAAATTGTGTGATTTGAAAATGCGAATTTTGGGGTACTTTATGTCAGCGTGTGTTGACAATATTGCCGGATTTATTGACTTTTGCTATCTTTTCTCACTTCACCGACATCTTTCACTTTCATCAAATTTTTTGAGGGAGATTCGATATTCTACTTCTTTATAATTTTTAGGTTTTATTTTTTTATAATACATCAACAATAATAGTATATACGGTGAAATTTCACAAATAAGATTTAAGAAGAATAGAATATATGAAAAACTATATGCACGATAAAAACATATCAGAATCATATTGTTTACATGAATCAGGGGCGAACCCACCCTTAGTAAAAGAGGTGTCAAGCGACATTCCTTCGTCGGAAAATTACATTGTATATAAAAGTCAAATTTTGGTTTAATAAATATATAGATAAGTACTAACCTTATAATAATTATATTTTTTACTACAATCATTGACACCCCTTAATGACAATTCATGTGTCAGATTCAAAAAAATCTACTTGTAATGTTTGACATGATGAAAACTTAAATACAAATCATAATAGTTACATCAGGATTAAGAATATAAGTACATTTAACAATTTAGAGAATATGTTTTTGTCAGTCTATCTCTACTCGGTCTCGTTCAATACATACAAGATGTACTAGCACAAGAAGTTGAAATTATATATATTGTTTCCATAATCAAGATACTTATAAGAATTAATGATTTAATTCTATGTGTATAAGCTAAAACACAACACAAAAAATCATCTATTATATAAGTAAACATACACCATATATAAACGAACATATGATCTATTAATTTTTTTATTAAAACTGAATAAATAATTATTTTATAATAAATATTATATCTAAACATATGGTCAATAGTATCCCAACAAATAAGATTTAAAAAGAATAGGATATATGTAAATCTTGTCATACCTCGTTGAGAGATAGGAGATGTTATTTCTAAAAGACCTCAACTAAAATGCAATGATTTTAGGTATAAAGGAGAAGATATCAATGACCAAAACAAACAACTAATAAGAAAAGTAGTGTAAAGCCTAAAAGAAAAGAGTATGAACAACAATGAAATGACGTAGCAGCCGAAATACGGTAAACAAATGATGATAAATATCAAAAACTAGAACTATAAGAATATGACTAGTTTAATGACAAACACTTACAAGTCTGAACTCTCGAAAACAAGACAACACTTCACTGCATATTAACCTTTTACCTTATTACGCGACATTCGCATCCTCCTATCTAAGGTTATCTCCTCGCTAATATGAAGTTATGTCATGTCTTGTCTATTCACCTCTCTCCAGTGCTTTTTCGGTCTACTTCTACTCTGCTCGTGTCTAGTTATACATCCAACATATCAAACCTCTTCATTGGTGGGTCTCAGTTTCACATGTCCAAACCATTGCAATTTCACTCCTCTTATCTTGTTTACCATGAAAACCATTCCTACCTTATCCCTGATAATCGCATTCCTAATCTTATCACTCCTAGTATGCCCACACATTTATCTAAACTTCCTTATTTTCTCACATGCAATTCTAAACATCATAATAATTATTTTTGCATAACATATATTAATTTTATATTTATTAAATCTTTAAACATTATATTTTATGTAATTTGTAAATGATTATAAGAGATTATATATATTCCAATTTATTATATTTTATGTAGTTTGTAAATGATTATAAGAGATTATATATGTTCCAATTTATTTTATCAACGTCCATTCAACACTGATACTACAATTTATGGGTGGATAATTTATATGATCATCTAATTATGATAAATAATATATTTGTATCTTGTATTAATAAAATTATTTAAATTAGACTAGTTTTCCAATAAATTTATTATAGTAAAAAATTAAAAGAATAATTACATAAACATCTTTCAAGATTAAATTTGTAACACTTATTTAGTTTTAAAAATATGATATTGTGCTTACGTCTTTTGATTTAATTACATAATGATTCTTAATATAATAACTATTAATATTAAAAAAATAACTGACTTATTTATTCTTTATGACATATTTTTTTTATTATATAATATTTATAAACATTTCTTCTTCTTCTTTTTAGAAAAAATTCATCTCCGTCTCTATCTCTCATCATTTCATTTTACAAGTCTAATATTTAGATTAACAACTTGTGGTGTGAAAGATTAAAGATGTGTATAAATCTTGAAGCTATTGTCATAAAATAACATATACCAAAATTATTATTTGTTTCAACCTTCTTATGTGAAGTATTTGTCATGAATAGATATTAATATTTTCATTTAGATATTCTCTTATTATATAAGAGAGAGTTCCGCTGACTTTTAATTTTAATTACTGTATAATTTTTTTGAAATTATGAAATCTGTTTTAGCTATAATTTTTAGTTTTAAATTCAAGACTTCACGCTGAAGCAGGCACGTCGTGTTTCGGAAAAAAAATTAATGTTTTTTTGTTCTACTTTAATTTGATTAGTGTATAATTTTTTTCGAAGTTATGAAATCCATTTTAGCTATGACTTTTAGTTTTAAATTCATATTATTTAGTTATTGCTTTATTATTTTGAATGTCGGTAATATTTGTTTATATCTTGTAACTACTTTGAGTAAAAATTCAACGATTAATGACGAAAAATAGTTTAATAATGGACATTTTAATGGACCTCTTCACATTGAATTTGCATAGACAAAAAGTAATTAACAACTTAAATATCTCAAAATCATATTAAAATTTAATCAACTTTCTAAATTTTACCTATCATATAAATTAAAATAAAAAAGTATTAAGATATTGAGTCCGTGTTAGCACGGACACCTATGTCTAGTAAATTATAGAATTGTAGGCTAATGTTTTGCCCCACAACTGATGAGTGTCTAAATGAAATGTGATATTCACTCATTCAATACATAGATGTAGGTGATATTCAAATTTCAAAATAGAAAAAAAAAATCATTGTTAAATAATTGAGTCCACATATATTAAGACAAAAGAAAAAATCTAAATATATGTTACGTGAACAACTAGAGGTGAAAATGATTTTTTTTTTTTTTTTGAAAAAAAAGTAACAATCAAACCATAAATGACCTTCCGAACCTAATATAATCGTCAAAACTCAAATCTGAACTCGTTAACCAAAATGTTGACTTTAGTCACTTCTCAATTACAAACTTTCAATCTAAAATTTATTTTCGATAACACATCCGATCAGATGAGACTAAAGTTCATGAGCAATTATGCTTTTATCCTTGATGATGAATTGATGATGCTATAACATGAAAATAAGACACACATGGCATAATTGCTAGATCATGAACGATATATAATTTTGTTGCATTTGAGTTAACTATAAATAAGACAGAGTGATTAATAAACTTCTTAGCAAATATTTAAATTGAAATAAAATCAACATTTTTTGTGTTTACACATAGTGGTTGCCAAGCAACCATGGTTATAGTAATTACAACTCAATTTTAAACTTGATTAAAAACAACGTCGCCACCTAATATTACTTTGGAAAGTAAGAACTTATTCTTTGAAAATATTTCGAAAATCAGAGCATGGATAAGGATTCAAGTGATCTTCTAAGAAAGATTGCAAAAATCTCAAAAAAATTGCAATTACAATTACTAAAAGAGTTCAAAATTTTGAGGCTAAAAGAATATAATTTATTGTGAAATGAGATTTTAAAGTCGATTTTGTATAAGTCATGTATTTAGTGCTTTAACTATTAAAGTAATTTCAACTAAAGTGAATTACCTCAATAATTTAGCTATTCTTCTATGAGTTGAATTTTTTTTTTGTTCAAAATGCCAACCAAATTAAATCTACTCTAACCAGTCCCAAATTTTTTATATGAGCTTTTGTCGATAAGGACTCTGATTGGGTGAAATTTGATTTTATTGGAACATCTAAATTATTTGAATATCAATTTTTGAGGTGTTCAAAGACTATTGAAGTGAATTTCAAATTGAAAACTCGAGGTCGAAGATAAAGTCTATTTGTGTATCCCCCATTGTATCTCATATATATTCCCATGTATATCAATAAACATGTCCACATGTATTCATTCTTGTATATCATGAACATTTATGTATGTATATCAATGAAAATCTATATATATATATATACAAAATATACAACGTCATATAGTGTTTTGTTGATCTAAACTTTTGCTCCAAAACATTCCAAGTCACAACTAATTTTTCTCAAATTTTATATACAACATCATCCATATATTTTCATCTCACATCCGTTCGATTCAACTACAAGAAATAAGAAAAAGAAAGTTGGATGCGTTCTTGAATGGATGAATTGCAACCTCCTTGTTGACTTTTTCCCCCCCTTATTCCGTTATCCGTTCTCGATATTCATGGAGTCCGACTAAATTCAAATTGGCGCAGAAAAATCTCAACTTAGAGAGTAAAACGTTCTAACAAAGATGACTTCATACCCAGGGAACTCAAACCCGCCACCTTGTCAACTTTACTCAAAAACAAAAAAAAAATCCATTTTAGGTGTTTAGTTGGAATTTTTTGAATGAGTACATATAAGGAAGGTGAAATAAAAGAGAGAATATTGACCTTCCTATTAATTAAGTCTATCGTTAATTGGTTATATATGAGAAAATTTTAGAAATAGCAAACATAATAGACATAATAAGGATCTATAGCTATAGTTTCTATAATTGTGCTCCATAGCTATAGTTACGTTTGCTATGGAGGTTGTGGTTTGTATATTTCTATCAGTTTGTATATTTTGCTTGCGAATAAACAAATAAATATATACAAAAACTGTATTTATACATTTAGAAGTTTTTCATAACTTCATTTGTATATTTCGCTTGCCTATATACAAACAGGTTAATTTATTATGATTTTTTTATAAATCATATACAAATAGCAAGGGTAAGCATATACAAAATTCTGGACTCATACAATCAGGAACCGAATTATACAAATTCTGTATATATACAAATCAAATGAATTATACAAATCAGACGAATAACAAGAATTGGAGAAACTGTAGTCGCGAATTATAATTTTCTTAAACTGTAGCTATAGTACCTAGTATAGGCTAAATGTTTGCTATTATGCATAATTTTCCCTTAGATAATTGGAAATAACTACAACGCCAATTTTTTGGGGGATTCAAAAGCTACTAATTGGCCAAAATATACCAATAAATACTTGGGGGTCGTTTGGTAGCTGTATAAGAAATAAGTTATTCATATATTATTTTTTGTATAACTTATACAACGTTTGGTAAGTAGATAGGAAACAAGTTCATGTAAAAA
Organism: Solanum etuberosum; assembly: GCA_029582245.1. NCBI lineage: Eukaryota > Viridiplantae > Streptophyta > Magnoliopsida > Solanales > Solanaceae > Solanum > Solanum etuberosum. The sequence continues at coordinate 8,338 of JAJONR010009227.1, forward strand.
ATTAATACGGCTTTTGTTAACAATTTAGAGACTCGCATAACTAATATATATGTATAAATTAGTTAATAATCTATATATTATTGTATAAATGATAGAAGGTGGAATAACAAATACATGAATAATTAGGGAAACTAAGCAAATACCCCATAAAAGCATTATAATTACAAACATATACCCCTTTACATTCATACCCCACTAAATAATTACACTATTTATCACTCAACTAATTTCGCTTAATTGATACTAAATCAGTATCATATAATGTATTGATATCATTAAGACAGATAATTTCACTTAATTGATACTAAATCAGTATATATATTACATAAATTCAGTTAATTAATCTCTTTATTACTAATATATACATTACTCTAAACAACTATGAATGACCCCTTAATGTTGTATATAAGTATCAATATCCCAAATTTATGAGGTCATGAAGTTGTCACGCAAATATTAATCCTCACTTGCTTCTTTAATTATAATTTCATCAATATTATATGCAATTAATGTTTGTTTTCACATTTGGAAATATCTAATTTCTTTACTATATTTTTATTGAGCTTTGACTAACATCATAATCGATGCAATATTCATTCCATATTTATTTTTTCAATTTGTGTTTGAATTCTTGAAGGTGAAAACACATGAGATATAAATATCTATCTGAATATAAAAGTACCTACCGACACAAAATCAGTACATTACTGGTAATCTGAAGGAATTATCTATTGATATTTTCTGTCAAAATGAGAATATTTATTTGACTTTGATGGTCCAAAAACATGTTTGATAATCTACACGTTCATTTACCTGATTAACTCAACTTAAATACACATTTAATCTTGCAACATAAGTAAAATACATCCTTAAATTTTCATCAAGTTTGGAGGTGTCTCTTTTTTATTAAGAGTCTCATGCTTCCACAAAAATTTGAGACTACTTGCTATTAGGACTGTTCAAAATCAAACCAAAACTGATAATCCGAATCGTAAACGATTTATTAATTCATCGGTAATGGGTTATTGATTTGATGATTTTGATAACGGTTTAAAAATTTTTTATTATCGGGTTATCGGTTCTTAACGCTTTGAGGTTTTTTCTTAACGCGTTAACCGATAACCCGATAGTAAATTAATAAGTTATATTTATACCATTTGGTATATAAGTCCTTGACTTAAGATTTAGTTTTATATTTTTTATTTATGGCCGTATCAAACTTTCGGTTATTCTACAATATGTTATTGTTGTTTTTTTAGCAAGATACAATTTATCAACTCATCTGCATGGTTTATTTGGTTTGTCACCATGTTTCTAAGTGATTTTCCATCATTTATGTTTTTTGTTAGATGTTAATGGTTGAACCGATATCGATCAATATCCGATAAACTGATAACCGATAAGCCAATATCTTAATAGTTCTTAACGGTTTAACATGTCTACAAACCGATAAACTTCAAAATCGGATCGAACCGATCGATACACAACCCTACTTGCTATGTCATGTGGCAGGTCAGAGGTTTATCTAAGTATAGTTAGTCAAGTAAAGAGATGTTTTTAAGGCTATCAATAGTTTATAAATGAAACTAATAATTTACGCTAAGTTTAGGGATAGTTTCGATATTTTTCTATTAATTAGTTAATGATAGTACTTCGAATATTTGTATATTCAAATTCTCCAAAAACATAGCAAAAAAAACGGCTAAAATTGACGCGGTTAAGAAAGTGGGAAATGATGAGCCCAACAGAAACCATTGGCGTCGGCCCACTCAATACTTTTCCCACCTCCACTTTCTCTTTGGCTATAGAGTTTGAGATAAATCCCAATGAGAAGAGAACAAAACAAAAGGGACTCTTACCAAAAAGGGGCTTAATTATCTTATTTTATTGAAACATTGTCTTCCTAATTACTTTTATTTTTCAGAAATATAATGTTTTAGATATATGTATCTGACGGAATAAATACATGTATCTCAAATATATGGGGATCAAATTAAACTAGGTGTAATTTATTCTAAGTATGTTGTATCCAAGCATGATTCACATGTATCTGAGATACTTTGACTCTTTCCTCTCTTTCACGTCTTTCTCTCTATATATCTGTATTTGAGAATGTATCTAAATTTCAAAAAATATAAATATATTTGTGTGTTCAGTATCAATTTCATGTATATGTATATCCAAAATTAATTTCATCTGGTATATTTAATATCAATTTCATCTTATGCATCATATATCAATTTTGTCAGTGTATCTTATATTAATTATTTAGTGTATTCGTACATAAATACATGTATCTAGTATCAAAATCTGAAGGGATCCATTCATTAGTATATCTCTAATTAGATACATGTATCTGATGTTAAAATATATACCGATACACCTTATAAACCAAGCCAAAAGATTTTGGGGGGTGGGCGGGGGGGTCGATAGAGTGAGGGAGAGAGTGGGGGAGAATAGAAAGAGGGGAGAGCGAGATTATATAATTATTTTAAAGTATAGATAAATTTAGTAGATATGATAAGAATGTTTATCTAATAAGGTAATTTTTTTAACAAAAATAAATAAAAAACTAATAGTAATTTTTATATAAAATATGCACAATTTAGTTTTTTTTTTTAAAAAACACAATTAGCATACGAAAAGCATATACAATAATAATGTTGCATGTATTTATATGTATATTTTGTATGTTGTGCGATAATGTGCATGTTATTCCTGCTGATATATTCTCAATCCGTCAATCGTTTGTAACAACACCTAAGACCAAACAAATAATTGACAATTTTTCAAACCCCATTTTTTACTTTCAATTTTTTATTTTTTTTATCAAACTTAATAATTTTGATCAAAACATTATATTTTATTTATTTTTTAAACATATATATATATATATATATATATATAAATTTTAAATTTAGAAATTTAAAATGATTAAAGGTTTAAATTAATTCATAATAAATTTAAAATTCCTTTCAAGACTCTTAATTAGATCTTTGCACAGATTACTCTTGTTTCTTCCTATTTCTAAGTTGGTCGTAAAATAATCTCTTAGCATAATGTGAATACGTTGATCAATAGCTATAGACTCTCGACAGCCTTTAATATAGTTTTTTTTTAAAAATCAAATTAAAATAGCTACTTTTAATATGATATCATTAATTTGTTTTAAATCAAATCTGTATGATTTTCTTAAAAGATCTTACACTATTCAACACCTTATAAGTAACTTTTTTCTTTTTTATAACTAACAATATGAAACTTTATTTGAACATCAACAAAACATTATTTTCACTGTGCACGACTCGAACGTTTAACTTATCAATTTATAATGAATTTGTTATACAACTATAGTTGCATTATTTAATTATTAATGTGAATGTGAATGTGAATAGAGAAATTGGCAATAGCATAGTCCATCCATAAGGATGATGTATGAAGCATAACCTCCATATACTACAAATTAAAGTAAGAAGCCATCAACCAATCAATAATTATTTTTATTTTTATAATAAGAAAACCGCAGTTGCTATGTTTTTGGTGTGCACATGGTAGAACTTCTGCTCCTATGCAATAACTCGTAAACCACACAGGAAAGAAAACCCGCACTACGCAAGCCCGATGCGATGAACACGATCCAGAAGGCAAATCCTTTTCTCCACTGAGAAGAGATTTCGAACTTGAGACCTCCACCATGAAAGTCTCAAATCCAAACCACTAAGTCATTCGAAGGGTCTCAACCAATCAATAATTTAGCCGTTACTTTTTTGGATAGGATAGACTTATGTCAATTTTTGACCCCTTTGTTCAACGTCACAACACAGATCTTGAGTATAATTTTTTTTTTCCCTTTAATTGTGTCCAAGAGAAACATAATAGTTCAAAAATAAACTTAATAGTTAATAGTCAAGAATATTTTTTTTACTGATATCGAGCTGAAAAAACATGCTCTTATTGAATATCTTAATTTAAGGCTAATTTTTGTTTTAGCGCTACCAAATAGGAGTAGTATTTATCTGTCTGCTTTATTGTAATTTAATTTGTTCAACATTTGATTTGAACAGTTCAACAAGTGTTTAATTATTAATTAGAATTATGTAAATATTAGTTACATAAGGTTTAATTATATAGAATTAAATTATTAATATGTTGGTTATTTTATTACTATCACATATCAAATAGTAGAATGCATAAACTCATAATCTGTAACTATTTTATTATTTAATATGTGATTATAAAATGATTGTCAAAAATCTTATTTAACAATTAACATGCTCAGTTTTATATTAAAGTAGCTAAAAACATATTACTCTTTTACTCGATTTGTGACACATTTGACGTGATATAATTTTTTTTTTTTTACGTAAATATAAATTATTTCATTAAATAAAAATTATTTTTAATTATAAAATAATAAATTTGTCAAAAGTAGGAAAAAATCACAATGTGGGGCCAATTATTTTCGAAGTATTTTCAAGCCGTGCATGGTCGCCACGTGTGATGGGACAGCATAACGCGTTTTTTAGTACGAAAAGGAGAAAAAAAGAATCTCGCCCACAACATATTCAAATGCAAATCCATTATAATGTTATTTTAGTATATGCTTACAAAAAATAAAAAGTACTCTATATGAAATATGTTGTAAAAGTATAATTTTGGATAAACTATTTGTGTTTTTTATTTCAAAAACTAACTTGCACCCATATTTACATTACCTCAATGAATATATGATATGAATTATAGATTATCTTTTTTATTTCAATTTATATGTCATAATTAAAAAATTTGAGAATTAATTATTTTTTTATTGGAATTTTTTATATGTCTTTTAAATATTTAAATTATTCAGTGTTGTAATTTATTTTATTTTTACGAAATTTTCAAATATACAAATTTTATTATTAAAAAATTAAAAAAATTATATTTGAATTTATAACTAATGTTTAAAGATTGGGTATCAAATTGCAAAGATGCCACATAAATTAGGCAAAAAGAATAATTAATTAGGACAGAAATGGGGGATTTGGGTTGAGTGAGTCTAAATGGAGGTAAAATAAGAAGGATTTACTAAAAAGGAAAGATAAGGAAACAATAAGGGGTCGTTTGGTTGGGAACAAGTTATCCTACGATTAGTTATCATGGGGTTAGCTATCCTGGGATAACTTATCCCACCATGTATATGAGATAACTTATCCAATCACTATGATATAAATGGCGGGATAAGTTATCCCAAACATGACAATCAAATAAGATACACAATTTTTATTCCATCACTATTTTCTTATCCCACAATTTAAGTTAAAATAGTTTTCAGAAAATTCTAATAAATCTTAAAATTTAAAGATGAATTGAACTCGTCTCATAGATTTTTATTTTAATTCAATAAAATTTTGGTGTCTACATATGCAACCTAAAGTCATTAGGATAACTCCCCAGTAATTCATATTCCGCAGGTATATATAACAATCATTTACCAACACTGTAATAAATAAGTACTTACACAATTAGAAAAATCATATTCCCACTAATTTCACAACAATATCATCTTTTCTCATATGTCGCTCACACAATCGCTCATATGTGCACACTTATTAAAGGGTTTTTAATCTTGCTCATCTAGTTATGATCTGTATGAGATTCTAATTGTTTATGTATCGTACCCCGATTCATATATATATCGACGTGGTGTTCGATTCATAACTCATAATGAGGTTATACTCGATTCATAACTCGTATCTGTGTGGTACCATCCAACACATACTGTGCGATCATCTCTATAAGCTCACTTCGAACTCGAGTCACTCATCATCAGAATAGTATATATATTCTTATCATCTCAACATATCTCAATATGCTCTCTGCGTAGTTATGTCTTAGGACAACACATCAAACACAATATAAATTATAAGTGCACATCATATCATAAGTCATAAAAGACATTTTTCGATAATTCACAGTTTTTTAAATATAAGCATCTATCATTCTTACAAATATCATTAATCATAGGCTATGTCCAAATTAGATCAATATTTGTTTACTAATCATACAATTCTTCTTGTGGTTCACCCAATCAACACGTTATTTACTATCAAACAACTCTTCATCCCCCATAATAATTAATTATCAATAAATTAAATCAATTTTATTATGAACACAGCACAAAGTGAATACAATGACTTACACAACACAAAGTGAATACAATGACTTTACCAATTCTATTTCACTTCTACCCTTGCTACAATGATTTTCAGATTTTCTTAAGAATTGGCCCTTTTTACTTTTTAAGTGTCAGTAGAGTGAAAGTTTTGTGATTTTTCTGTTAAAAAACATAATTATATAATTTAATAAAATAAATTATAATTATGTGATCATTTATGAAATTTATCCATAGAAGTTGTAATTCTAATTTAAAGATTCACAATTCTAATCTCACTAATGATTACCTCCACTTCTAATTAAATTGTACCAAGAACAAATAAAATTAAAGAAATGTTGAATAAGGATTTACATATTTACATATAAACTTTATCGATACTTGTACTAGAAAAAGCATGTTAATTATTATTATTTTTATAATTGTGGATTTATCTTAGTTTATGGGAACAATATTGACGAGTGACATCAGAAAGGTCATTTTGATCATATTAATTAAAGTGGTAACCATTCGTGTATATACTTTACTTTGGTCAAACACCTCTTAATCTACGGAAAAAATATCTTTCTTTTTTACTAATTTGTTCAACAATATCCCTTTATGTCTCTTTCCAAGGAAAGACGATTTTATTTTTTTATTCACTCGATTTTTGATATTTATATTAAAATTCTTCTAATTTTGAATTTATATTGGGAAGGGTTATATTGAGGGATAGAATGATTTCTAGTAAACATAACGTTATATTCAGCAAGACGAATTTGAAACCATTAAGTAAAAATATATAAAAAAAATGCTTACCATACTACCATAATTTACATTAATTGATTAATGAATTCAATAACTATCAACCAGATTAAATAATGTATAGATTTAGTTAAATAATTCAAGTAGAAAAAGTATATATCATCTCATTTGTGCATGACATTGTTTCTTGTTGGATCAAGGCAATCAAAGATATATATAAGCCTTTTTTTAAACTAATATTTTTTATTTACTTATCGAGGCAATTAAGAAAATACAATCAAAATATTTTTTATTTACTTGTCAAATATTAAAAATTAATATTTTTTAAAATATGTTAAAAATAATAAATATTTATTTTTTAAATAGTGAATACGTAAAAGTGAATGGGTCGTATTCTCTTTTTAAAAAAATAATCCAAATATGAACATATATATAAAGTATTGCAATATTCAGGAGATTTCATTCATTCATTGTACTTGACCACAAACATCAAATAAATGCTCAAGATTAAAGGAGAGAGAAATTGTGTGCTTTCAAATCCCAAAAATCTTTTGGTCGTTTCATCATTTTGACTATGGTATTAACTATAGTTTTTCATAATTAATTAATCAATAGGTCAAACATATATGTACCTATTTTAAATGGTCAAATGGTCAAAACAAGAGAAAGATTCACCTAAGCCGTTGTAACCTGCCAAATGGTCAAAACAAAAATATATCAGGAAAATATAGACGTTGCATAGCCACTATTTGAATCGGTGATCTTAAGGTTATAAGTTTTTCGAGCGCATTAATATTAAAAGAATTTATCTTTTATATGTTGAATACTTGTACAATATTGACTTAATATTCCTTTAAAAATTGTAAGTAGAATGACAATTTTATTATTATTTACCGGAAATGGTGTAGGTAAACTTATACGAGGTTAATGACACGTGTTATCGATTTAGCTCGATGATTAGGTTGATTAACAATTCGAATATTGCAAGAACTGTACGAGTATAAAGTATATTAAAGCAAAGAAAATAACCTGAGAATCTCGTAGATCGTAGGACTAGGTGTATGAAAATGATCTTCGCGTTCCTAGAGATAGTTAAAATATTGAAGCTTAAAACGCTTAAATATGAGAACACAAAGGAAATCTTAGAAAATAAGGTCGAAAGTACTAGTATTGTATTGTTTTGGAATCTGACTGAATTACAATAGGGAGTGGGGTGAACTATTTATGTGTTACAAAGGTGAGGCCTCAGCCAAATACGAGTGCTTCATTCGAGCCCTAAAGTACTCGAACCAATGGGCGTGAGCCACATGGTGAAGCCATTGGTAGTGCCAACTATTATTCATGACCCACTTTGACCTTCATACAGACTTGTCCGCACACCTGCCTTTCATGTCCCTCTATCTCCTTGTCATTTGTCATTGAAGTATGGTCTTGTTGCTCCCAAATATACACGTAAGTGTACGTGGTCGCTCAAGTAATATAGTTTCTTTTAGAAACGAGTTTTCGTTCCCAAGGGACTTATGATCAATTTATACTTAGTAACTTAATTCCACAATTAAACAAAAGTAACCTTTTATAAGAGTTTGATGGTTGTTAATTACTACGATTTATGCAAATAACTAAAAGTAACAAATATGAACGACTTTAAATTGATGTTTCAAGCAAGTAAATGACAATTCCAGGGCTGCAACATGTATTGGACTTCATGTATCGTATCTCAGGCAATGAACTAATTTCGGTTATCAAGTTACTGATTTACAGGGTTAATTGTATGAGTCGGGTCTCTCGACCTCTAGTCGCCTACTCCAATTAGCTGTCTAAGTACATCGTTGAGCGGGGATAGGCAGTCCTAATTGGCGAGCATTTATATTTCATCCTGTTTCTTAACCAAGCTAGTTGTTCATCTGGGCGTCACTCCTAAACACAAACCAACTCAATGGAAGATCAAACTTTTTATATTCTTTGGTCTATCTACCTTATCCTCTCTCGATTTTAAGAATAGACAAGGGATTTATTTCTATGGTGATCAAGCATTAAATACTAAAACAAGAATATAAAGTAACCTAAAACGATAACCAAGAATTAATTCAAAAGCCTTTAATATTCAACAATCAATCCGTAGCTACAGCCCCAGAACAAGGGCGTTTAGCCACTCATAATATTCGAAAACCGTAAAATATAATTGTTCATGCGATTTCCAAAATAAAGAAGAGTTAGAAAATTAAAACTTATTACAAAAGTTGGATTTTGCTTTTGCATACCAAAATAATGTCGAACCCTTACAAAATAGGCCTAGGGGTATATTTATAGAAGTTAGGAAAACTAGAGCCTAAATCTAATTCAACAAGGACTCCTTCTTTTATCAATTTTCGCTGGAAACTTCGGAACCAAGCGGGGCACCGCACCTGCCATCGCGCCAGGCAGACTCCTCTGTAGTTTCAACAGTGGCGCGCCGCGCCAATCAGAGCGCCAGGCAGATGCGGTTGTAGTGAGGCCCTTGGCGCCTCACGTGCAATGCGCCTGGGCAAGGTTTATGCGTTGGTGCCCCGCGCCAGGCAATACGCCACGCCTTGGTGCTTCCATCCTTAGTTTAATTTCGCACTTCCCTGCTTCTCCTTTCTTCGAATCGATTCCAATTTCCTTGAAAGTTCCTGAAACAACTAAACATGTGTTTTAGTGCACAATCATCGCAAGTTACATAAAAATCAAGTTAATAGACTCAAGATTATTCTTTATTTCAATCTCAACATGGGCAAATATTGGCATCTAGGCATATACATATGCCTAAGATCACCACCCCACACTTAAACCTTTGTTCGTCCTCGAACAATCTTTTAACTATCAACTCTTTTTCCTAACCTTTGGACTTATCAACCCACCTTAAAATTAACCAAACACATTTAATCATGATTCTGTAGTTCACATTGGATGAAACACTTCAATAATTTTACTATCTTATCATGATACACCAAGTTTCAACACATATGCTAAAAGAATGACTCCTTTATTATTTTTCTGGACTAATGCAAAATCATACAAACACACCAACTAGACGAATCCAAACATGTGCCATGATTGCCCTCACTCATTTATGTTTAGTATAGCCTTTCATTCAAGCAATCACATTATAAACAAGGCCTATCTTTCAAACATTTTACTCACTCTCACAAATGAAATTCTTACTTCTCTTAACATGTCATAAGCTTGTCCATAGTGTATTTTCACTTTCACATCATATTTCTCAAGGAATCAAGAGGACTTCTATCTGGATGTAATGCCGGCTTAGGGTAAGGAAGGGAATATTTTGGATATCTTTAGTGACTACACCTCCCTAATGCACATTTATTTGATCCTCCGGTTACACATCTTTCACTAGCTTTTCTTTTCCTCTAAGTACATACTTCATGAATGTTTTCCCTCTTCTATTTCAAGCTCTGCCCCGTATGCTTCTTATTATTATCATTTATATATATATATATATATGCCTTTTCACTAGCCACCCTCAATTGAGGTGCACATTATCCTTGGTAGGACCGGGGCTAATGGTTAAACTTACTTCTGAACTAGCCACCCTCAACTTAGTTGAGGTGCACATTGTCCACTAAGAACCAGGGCCAAAATAGAATTTTTCCACACATCATAGAATTTCCACCCTTTTCCCACTCCTACCAACATTTTCAACCTTTCTTCTCAACATAGTGCATTAAGGATGACATTGGGATCAAATACTTTGGTATCAAAAGAAAGGGTTTCGGCTTAATCATGCGACTTAACAAAAAAAAAATTAAAAAATCTAAAGCTAAAGGGTCAATGGGGCTTTACTAGGGGTATTTTCATTGGTAGGCATACAATAGAGTCAAGAATTGGCTTTTTCAAAGAAATGCCTCAATCATTTTTCCTGAGTCATACAAGCTACTCATTTAACACACATGGGGCAAGTTCTAGATATCAATCAAAGCAAGAACCACACAATCACTCACCACACATGGCATCCCGACACACATGAGGACACATCATACTAGCATGCTCATACAACTTGCATTACAATATTACTACTCAATTAAGCCCACTTAGATTCATTCAGAGTCAAAACAACGAACACATGTTTGTTTCAAGGTTACCATTCTTTTGCATATCCCAAATGCGACTACCCATGACGTCTGGCTAACTTTTTTGGACATAGTTTCAAAATATCAAGGTTAGTTTCTCAATTCTACTCCTGTACGTGACTAATTTTTCCTTAAGACGGTCGTCATCCATCCATCATCTGGAACTGTCACTTCTAAGACGACTCTAAGACTCAATAAAACAATAAAACTAGTCCTAATCAGTTCAATGGGACTGTCCTCAGGAAAAGTATCGAAAACAAAAGCTGAGGAACCCAAAATAAAAATAACATTAAAAAAACAAGACTCGATAAAGCAGTAAAAACTTATATAAAAAGAGAGAGTTATCTCCCACCCCACACTTAAAAATTAGCACTGTCCTCGGTGCGCACAAATAAAAACAAAGTACAGAGTTAGAGATACTCTCTCTGGCCTCTAGGCCTCGTCGTCATTATCACGACCTCCATCGAATACCATCAATATATTAGCATCATCATCAACAATATCCACCTCATCCTCCTCATCCATTGCTTCATCCGCGGTGGCCTCGTCATCATTAAGAGGCTCTTGAAACGCCAGACCAATCCTGCAAAGGTAGGCTGCACTCTCCGTCAAGGGTTAGCGCTCCGCCAAAGTCCATCTCATCATCAGTGACCGGGGCCCCCCCGATCCTCAGCTGCAACTCCGCCATGCCAAACATGCGAGCCATTACACTATCATCTCTTGCTTATCGCTTCTGAGCCGATAAGACAGGTCCATGGGACGTGTCGAGCGCTTTGGTACGAGTGACATCTGTCACGCCCCAAACTCAAGAGGCGCAACTAGCTCTTAATGACAAAACTCACGCCCGAGCTGACCCTGCTGCACCATTTGCTACTAGCGCATGGCAGCCACACGTAATCAAGAAAACAAACAAGTATATCTCGGCTTAAAATTAAGCCCTCGGCCGGCAAGGCCCCTGTCAACAGATTTGTAAAAGAAACAGCTACTCCCAAGAGTTCATATAAAGAAATAGCCAACTAGCAAAAAAGTCCTGATTGGGCCGTCGAGGCCACCATGATCTCTATGTAGCTATACACCCCCCACACTAGTCTGAAAGCAGGTATATATCAAGACAATACATCAAACATCTAACAAGCTTCAGCAAACCAACAAACTAGGCCTGCATGGCCATAACGTAGCTATACACCCCACACACTAGTCTGCAAGCCTCTAAGAGTGGTAAAGATTAGCGGGACA
>JAJONR010009228.1:0-25782 GCA_029582245.1 Solanum etuberosum
GGATCGACGACCTCGATCCTGATCGCCTAAAGTCACAAAACTCTGAGGATAAAGAGCCAAGGAAAACTGGTTATGGAATGGAGCAATAGGCACGTCGCCGACTTGGTCGATAATGCTCGACTTACTTCGCGGAATGATCCAGAAGGTCAAAATTTGGAAAACTATAAATTGAAATTTAAAAAGCAGAAAAAGTGAGTTCAGTCATATCCTGTCTTGAATCCAGTTATTTTCCTGAGTTGTTTTCCATTTTAGAACTGAGAGCTTTTGAGACTTTGTTTTGTGGAGTTTCAATTGGGTTTTTGAATTAAGTTGATTTGAAGCATTGTAGAGATTTGGGAACCATTACCCAGTTCATGGATAACATAATTGGTAATCGTTTCTTCCTTTTTATGATGTGTGGCTAAAACCCCAATTCTTGGGGTGTGATCATGTGATTATTCACTTTAATTAGCTTATGGGTATTGTTGCTTACTGATTTAAATGTTGATTTGAAATGGGTTTAATTAATAGCTGTGTATTAATCTATGAATTGTAGTTGCAAATGCAATTTTAACTTAGTGTTCTGGCTTCCTTGAGAAAGAGGTTTTAGAACTAAGGTTTTCGATTGATGATTGTAGTGATTAGGTTGTTGTGGGTTCAGCTCGAGAGATTGAATCTTAACTATATCCTACCTATCTAGCTTGAGAGAGTTGATAAAATTGAGGTATTGGGCTGTTTATATTGTTAAGCTTGTCAAGATTCGAGAGAACTCGCTTGAATCGTAATAGTTGTTCGAGAGAAAGCTATTGCATCAATAGTCTAGCCTACCCATAGATATTCAACAATTGTTAGTAAATTACAATTACCCATATAGAGAAATTAGCCTATAATCAATCACATCTCCGAGAATTCCTCTCTACTCATTGATTCCCCTGTTTTCATAATTGTTGTAGTTGCTACTTGACAAACCAATCCCCCCATCTGACATTCGTGTCAACCTCTTTGATTTACATTAATGAATTTGATAATTTTTATTCCTAAAATTGTTTAGAACCCGTCTTTAACTTTCTAACTTAATTCTAACTTGTAGCGCTCCCTATGGGTCGACCCCAACTCATTGTTGGGTTTATATAGATTATGATCGCCTACACCTAGTATTGAATGAGGTGTAGTTGAGAGTTTATCAAAAATGGCGCCGCTGTCGGGGAGTAGTGTTTATAATTCTATTATTGAAGTTTAGATTGTGATCTTTTTGTGTTGTAGTTGAATCGACTTACCTTTTTTTGTGTTTGTTGTTGGCTGTTTGTGAACAGAGGACAAGATGAGTGTAAATGGAAGTAACGGTAGCCAACTTGGCCACCAAGACGACATCAGAAATCTAAATGATGTAAATGACCCGATTCAATTGGGTGGCATTGGTTCTATACGATTACCTCCTATTGAAGGAAATGTTTTCTTTCACGTGACTAGCACGATGTTGCAACTCTTGCAAATGAAAGAATTATTTGGAGGGCTAGTTCATGAGGATCCCCATGATTATATTCAGAACTTTATGGACATTTGTGGTCCATTCTTATTCAAGAACATCTCACAAGAATCAGTCCATCTCTAGTTGTTTCCTTTCTCTTTGATGGGAGAAGCAACCAAATGGTTAGCCGATCTACCGGCAGACTCAATTACATCGTGGGATGAACTTACTAAGGCGTTCTACATAAGGTTCTTTCCTCCTTTGAGGATGATATCATTGAGGGATAATATATAGTCCTTTAAACGTTTAGATGGTGAGCCAATCCACGAAACGTGGTTGAGATTTTAGAAGTTGCTACTTCAATGCCCGACTCACGGGCTGCCAAACAACGTGTTGTTACAACACTACTACAGGAGTTTAGACTCAGTGAACAAAGGTGTGGATGATCAACTTGTCCGAGGAGGTATCATGAAAAAACCTTTCGAAATAGCCTCTAATCTCCTCGATTGTATGACCAAGATTAACAGAGATTGGTACACTCGGGAGAACCAGGTGTCTCCTCTAACCTTTAGGATGACGAAAGAGCAGATAGAGAAGGATCAAGAGTGAGACCAAAATATGGCCAAAATGATGACCCAACTGGATATTTTGGCAAAAAATGTGATGGGAAGTGGGTCGAAAAGTGTAAATGTTGTTGGTGTTAGTGGGGTGAACCTTGATGATGCACACTTTGATGCTATATATAATGAGGAAGTGAGTTTTCTTGCAAATCAAGGTGGAGGTTTCCGTCCGAACTATCCAAGGACGGGCGGGAACCAAGGTTGGAATAGAGAGAGTGATGACGGTTGGAGAGACCGTGACAGGGAATGGAATGACCGTGGGACTAACTAGAAGGAGCGTGATGGTGAAAAAGATAGATACGTTCCTCCCCATGAGCGTTAAAAGCCAAAGGAGCAAAGGGCTGACCCGGAGAACTTTCGCACTGAGGATATGCTTGCGTGTATTCTAAATAAAGTGGAAGGGTCGGACAAAGTACTTAAAGAAATGAAAGAGGACGTGTCCAAACTAAATCAGACGGTTACCTCTCACTCGGTGTCCATTAAACTGCTGGAATCGTAAATAGGTCAAATCTCATCTCATTTGAACCCAAGGCCAAAAAGGGGACTACCGACTGACATCATGGCCAATCCCAAGAATGAATCTTGAATAGTGACGTCAAATATGACGCTTCTTGGTAGGTAACCCAAGTGTTTAAGCTTTTCATATTGTTGTTTGAATAATGGGTGTTGAATGTGCGTGTTGAAAAGTTGAAATTCTTGGAAAATGGCAGCTAGCGATCCAATGGTCCAGTCGGCGATCCCCGAACAAGTCGGTGAGCTCGACTCGGACCGCCGTTGGAACCACCTAAATTGCTGGGGGTTCTGTAAAACTCGGCGAGCGAAAGTGATACTCAGTGCATCGCCGAGTAAGTCGGTGACGTTAGTCGTGGTCGCCGACTGGCGCGCGAGCTGAAGAGTCTTTAAGGGCCAAACCATTTTAAATTCAAAATCTCTCTCATTTTCTTACATTTTGACTTCCAAACTTTCACAACCGCATAGTTTATTACTTTCGTACTAGTTTTCTTACTTTTTGTGTGGCATTTACAACTCGGGGAGGATTCTTGGATTCTTTGCTTGCCTAGCTTTACAAATTTTTGGCATATAAGGTTAGTTTTCCGAACCCCGCTTTACATTTTGTTGAAATCGAATGCTTGATCATTTTTTGGTTGTTCTATGTGCTTTATGTTGATTTGCTGATTACGTGGTCTTTTGTTTCCTCGTATTTAGTTTAAATCATTGTTAATTTGCCTTGAATCGTGAAATCCCGTAAGCATGTTAAAATTGTTGGGTTGTGTTGAATTTGTCATGGGTCTAGTGGGGTGAAGTCTGAGTAACCCCAAATTGTGCTAATTGTAAGACTTTGCCCAATGATAGAGCGGTTGACATCATTCTTAAGGGCAAAATATGTCAATTGGCCAATATTGGCCAAATCAGGGGAAGTCTGAGTACCCCGTAGGCATGGGTATTATTGTTCTGAGTTGAATTGCATAGAGCGATAGTTTAATTTTGTTTTCGTGGGCTGCGGATTATATTTTGAAGGTCGGGGTACAAATCTGGAAGGTTGGACTACTCGGCGAGCTGGGTCAAGCTCGCCGAGTGGTTTGGCGGTTCGCCTAAAGTCCCCTAGATCACCTTTTAATTCTCTACTTGTTGGTTTGAGTTCTATAACTTTCAGCGATATGCCTAAGCTCACCGAGTTCACTCGGCGACTAGCCGAAAGTACCTTCTGATCGCCCTTCTGTGCCCCTATTTTCTGAAATTGTTCTGTAACATTTAGCGAGCTACTTTTAGTTCGCCAAATAGTGTCGGCGATCCGCCGAATGGCCCTGGACATCGCCGACCTATGATTATTTTTGAGTGTTTTTACCCTGGAACTTTTGGTGAGCCCGAATTGGCTCGCCAAAGGGGTTCGATGATTCGCCGAACGGTTCAGCGACTCACCGAACGGTTTAGCGACTCGCCGAACGGTTCAGCCAGTCTTTCTGTGCAGTTTTTCCTACTTTGATTTTTTTTCGAAATGCAACTAATGTGTGTTGTTTTGTGTTGCAGAAATGGCTAGACCTAAAGTTCCAGGAAGAAATCAACCGCCCCGAAAGCGGGCACGAGGAATAGTTATAATTGAAGAGGCTGCTGTCTCTCGGGCCCCGACTACCAAACTTCCTCCAAGAGGGGGAAATGGCAAGGGACCTGTGCAACCCACACCTACGGAGGGGAGCTCCGATAGTGAGTGTATCTATGCTATGCACCTCACTACCTCTGAAAGTGAGGGCCAATCCGAGGGCAGTTCTACGGCCTCCGTCTCCGAGCCGAAAGATGACCTACTTTTACAAGCTAGGAGAGTGCAGCTACGCTCCAAGACTATGAATGATTCATCTAGGATCCCAATGCCTCATATGCCTCCTCCACCTCCAGCTCCAGCTCAGGTAGTAGTACAGGCTCCACCAGTTCAGGGTCCTCCTCCCCGTTCACTCAACAGCCTAAAGTCCTAGGGGTTGAGGACGATTCTGGAAGAGAAGCGGTTGTCTACTGATGGTGTGGTAGACCGGTATCTCGAAATGTGGAACACCCTGAAGTTCCACAGGTTTGATGTTTTCACTAAACCCCGAGGCCGTTACATCCCTACTTGGGTCCGTGAGTTTAATGCATCATACATGGAGTTGGTGCCGAAGGGTAAGAAGAAAGCCAGTGCCTTCAAGCCAGTTGACTTCGTGGTTGTTCGGGGGAAGAAGGTGAAGTGTAGATGTTCAGATATTAATGAGGTACTCGGGTATTCACAGGACTTCATGCATGAATACATTGACCTCATAAAGAAGAAGACCTTAGATGATCTAAAGGGTTGGTTGGCACCCCTGATTTCTGATATGACATAGAGGTGGATCGAGGCCGGTGCACCGATTGAGAAGAAGGACCTAAACGTGGCTGCCAGATACTGGTTCGGGTTCATTAGCAACACCATCATGCCTTCACAGAATGAGTCGATCCTCCAACATCCGAAGGCTGCTAGCATCACTCTCTTCTCGAGGTGATTTTAATAGCTTCACAAGTTGCTTTCTTGGACTTCTGCTTCAACTTTTGGTGGCCATTTTAGTTTCAGATGTTTCTTCTTTGCAATTGGTGATAACTAATTGTGTTTTACCTGTTTTAGTTTGTTGTACACAAAAGTTAGGCTCTTACCTTCGTAAAAGAATTGTAAATAATTTTTTTTAGATAATTCCATTTTATTTTTTTATGAGAGGGGAAATCTTCCAAAATAAATGGCTAATTTTATTGTATTCAAAATAATTTTTTTGGTGTTTTTATTATTACTAACTTTCAGATTGTATGCTTGCTGGACTTGAGTAATTGATAGGAATAAATTGAATCCCACAAACTAGAGCTTTACATGTCAAAATTGATGAACCTAAGTTGTTTGATGCTGATGAGGTAGGAGGTGACTGATTTTGTGTTGGACTTGGGGTGACTAAATAGTGTTAACATGTATAATGCACATGCTTCTATGTTGTTTTTTCATCCCTTATTAAAAATCACAAATGATTTTTGTACTAGACAAACTAGGAGGGAAATATATGTTTGTATTAGAAAAATGTAATCTTTTTCTCTTCGTTAAATGGTGATATTGAACTCTTCTCTGATTATATACTTATGGTATGGTCAAGTACATTGAAATTTGAATTTCATTTACTTGATTACTAACTAATTAATAAAATATTAAGTACTAAAAATAGTGTTTTATCATTCTTTGTTAGATAGGAAGCATGAGTTCCTTTAGAGTTGATCGTTTGTGGATGTATAAGAGACTAGTGCCAAGTTGAACAACCATCACTGCTGAGTTCATAGAAGGTGTGCGTGGATTTATAGAGTTTGCATTAATGCAACCTGATTTTGTTTCTAATGGACGTATAAGGTGCCCTTGTTCAAAATGTAAAAACAGCAGTGGATTTCTTGAACCTCATGATATTAGATCAAATTTATACAATCATGGTTTCATGTCCAACTATCATCAATGGGAATCACGTGGGGAGTCTTTTGTACCAATTTCTAGGCCTCAACCTAGTACCAGTACATGTGGTGAAATTGGTGCTAATAGAACACCAATAAATCCATATCGCACTATGGTCTTAGATGCAGCTGGTCCTAGTTTCAACTTAGACAGTGATGTATTGGATATGGATGTTGATGAAGAAGAACTTCCTAATCGAAATGCTCAAGAATTTTTCAAAATGTTGAAAGCTGCTGAAGAGCCATTGTTTGATGGATGTGTGACTCATTCTCCCCTATCAGCAGTGTGCAGGTTGTTGAACATTAAATCTGAGTTTAACATGAGTGATAATTGCTACAATCAAATTTTGCTATTTATGAAGGAGCTCTTACCTGAAGATGCAAAATTACCTGATGATTACTATAGGACAAAACAAATGGTTGCAATCAAATTTCAAAAAATTCTGACAGGTTGTATCTTATATTTCAAGGATAATAAAGACAAAAGAGATTGTCCAAAGTGTGGTAAACCACGCTACAAGCCTAAGAGAAAAGGCAATGGAAGGCAAAAAGATGTTCCATATAAAGTACTGCGTTACTTTCCTATAACTCCAAGGTTGCAAAGATTATATATGTCTACAAAGACAGCTGAACATATGACATGGCACTGAAAATATCATTGAGAACCTGGAGTAATGAGTCATCCAAGTGATGGAGAGGCATGGAAAAAGTTTGATCAGTGTCATCCTAACTTTGCAAGTGAGCCTCGAAATATAAGACTTGGACTTGCAGCTGATGGATTTAGTCCTTATGGGCAGATGTCCAATCCTTATTCTTGTTGGCCAGTAATCATTACACCGTACAATCTGCCACCTGAAATGTGCATGACTATCCCTTATATGTTCTTAAGTCTTCTCATTCCTAGTCCAAAGAGCCCTGGGAAGAATATAGATGTATACTTAGAACCTCTTATAGATGAATTAAAGCAATTATGGGGTGATGGGGCTGAGACTTATGATTCTCATAAGAAGCAGAATTTTCAAATGTGAGCTGCACTTATGTGAACTATCAATGATTTTCCAGCTTATGGAATGTTGTCTGGTTCGAGCACACACGGTCTATTGGCATGCCCTTGTTGTATGGGAAAAAATAAGGCATTTTACTTTAAAAATTGGAGAAAAGGTTCATTCTTTGATTGCCATCGTCAATTTTTGCCTATGGGTCATTCATTTCGCCGGGATAGAAAATCATTTTTAAAAGGAAGGGTTGAGAACTCTACTCCCCCTCTTAGGTTTACTAGTGAAGAAGTTTGGAACAAAGTGTGTACCTTACCAAAAACTTCTGATTACCACGCCTCTGATAAGTTGCCAGGATTTGGAGATCAACATAATTGGACAAAACGAAGTATTTTTTGGGAATTGCCATATTGGAGTACAAATATTATTCGACATAATCTTGATGTGATGCATATTGAGAAAAATGTGTTTGATAATATATTCAACACAATAATGGATCTAAAGGATAAAACAAAAGATAATTTAAAATCTAGAAAAGATGTGCAAAATTATTGCAATCGTCCAGAGCTTGAATTGATAGAGCATCAAGGAAATTTTTTGAAGCCAAAGGCAGCCTATTCATTGACAAAAGAACAAAGAAAGTTGATATGTGAATGGTTGAAAAGCTTAAAGTTTCCAGATGGTTATGCTTCCAATTTATCTAGGTGTGTAGACATGGAAGATTGTAAATTATCAAGGATGAAGAGTCATGATTGTCATGTATTTCTAGAAAGGTTGCTACCGATTGCATTTCGAGATCTTTTACCCGAGCCTATTTGGAATGCCTTAACAGAGATAAGTTTATTTTTTAAAGGTTTATGCGCAAATGTGTTAAAAGTAGAAGATCTTCGAAAGCTTGAAAAAAGCATAAATGTTACAATTTGCAAGCTAGAGAAAATATTCCTCCTGATTTCTGTGATCTCATGGAACATTTGCCGATTCATTTACCATATGAAGCAATAGCTGGTGGCCCAGTCCATTTTCGATGGATGTACCCTTTTGAGAGGTAAAAATCTAAACTATATCATTGATTATATATATATATATATATATATGTACCAATGCAGAGAGATACACACTTTAAAGAAGATTGTGAAAAATAGATATCGTGTCGAGGGATAAATATATGAAGTTTATATCATTAAGGAAATTTCAACATTCAGTTCCCACTATTTCCAGCCTAAAGTGCAATCTAGGTTGAACAAAGTTACTCGAAATGATGATGGAGGTGAAGTTGATGGACCTGATGGTTGTCTATCCATCGTTTTGCATCCAGGACGTTCGAGTGGGGAGATGAATGGTCGTTATTTGTCTGATAAAGAGCGGGCTGCGGCAAGAATATATGTTTTGTTGAATTGTGAGGAGATTCAACAATTCATTCCGTAAGTTTATAGATTTTACCTATTAACATATATATACTGCATGAATGGATAATTTAACAAAAAAATTATTATTTATGTAGTATCTTTGAAGCTGAATTGAAAAGAAATTCAGAAAACATCAGCCTCGAGGAAATTGACAAAGAGATGAATAGTAGATTTGCCAACTGGTTCAAAGCTTATGTGAGTAAAATATAATAGTATAAAGAAGTTCCTATTTTGTTTTATCTATATCAAGTTATAATTTATACAAAACTATACATATCATCGGTCTATTTTGTGTATTTGTTAGGTTCTCAATCCAGATAACAACATAAATGATGAGCGGTTAAAAGACTTGGCTTCTAGTCCTTATAAGTGGGTGATAACTTGGCCACAATATTTTACAAATGCCTATAGGTTCAACACACTTACTTATGGCTCTAACAAATCAACTATGAATAGTGGAGTGTGCATAAAAGGGACAACATGGAATGACTATGAAAGTGACTATTATGGGTTGCTCGGTGAGGTGATACAACTAGAATATTCCAATCCAACAAAGAAAAGAACCACTCTTGTGTTTTTCAAGTGTGATTGGTTTGATCCAACAATGGGTCAAGGGTGTAAGGTTCATAATCAGTATGGGATAATTGATATCAATCATAAGATAAGGTTCTCAAGCTATGCCTATGAACCTTTTGTGTTGGCTAACAAGCGCAACAAGTTTATTTTGCAGAATATCCAAGTAAAAAGAAAGATAGTATGGATTGGTGGGCAGTGTGTAAAATAAAAGCTAGAAATCAAATTGATTCTCCAAATATTCCATACCAAGAAGATGACACTTTAACCCCGATACTCCCAAATATCACTGATGATCTTGATAGCTTACGTCATGAAAATGGTGAACTGGAAATATTATTTCTGTTATTTCTAGACTATTTTATTATATCTTTGCATTTGAGGACAACTGCTAGACTAGTTTGGCAGGGTGAGGTATTTCCATACCTACCTCTTTTGGGATGTTTTGTGCATATTTGCTATTTTGTTTTGTGAATGGCGGATCTTGTTTTGTGTTTTTATATATATGGTTTTCATCTATTGTGTTTGTCCCTTGTTTTGAATTGCAAATGGTTTCGAACCGATTTTTAAAATTGCCACCTCTTGATGTGTGTGAATGTGGCTGTTCGCTAGAAATTTCTAGTGTCGGTTGTGATCAATACCGATGACTTGAATAGTGCTCTCAATAAAACGATATGAGTGTGCAGCTACAATGAGGCAAATTGAGTTACATAGGTCATATGTGAACTCCTAGCATCTCGTTGTGACTAGCCGATTGTTGAGTTGATCTCTTGTGATGATTAATGCACGCTAGCTGAAAACTGTAGAGTCTTGTTGGATGAGTGTGTAAAATACCATGTGTGGTAAGGTTGTCTTGAACTATGTGCTTGATGACACCTAGAATTTGCCCAGTTAGTCCAATTGATTGATGTACGCAAGTGATGAGTCTGAGATTTGGACTTATTTAGGGCTTTGTTTTGATAGTATTAGTGTCCTCAAATGCCTATTTTATGCTCTAAACTGACGTTAAAGTAATGATTTACAGCTATGAAGGCCAAAGAGCAAGGCAACGACATAACCAGACAAAAAGGAAATGAAGAGCTGAAGAAATGAAGAAAAAGCGATCCTGGAGATCGCCAAGACCACTCGGCACCGCCGAGTGGCTCTTTATCTCGCCCAAAGTTCCAGTATGCCAGCCCTGGGGAATAAAGAAGTTGGCGACAGAAATGGGCAGTCGGTGGATCGTCGATCGGTTCCGCGACAATAAATTGGATCACCCAAAGTTACAGGACTTGAGGTGCTGAAGGCGAATGCAAAATGGCGATGAAAGAGGACACTCGACGGATCGCCGATCGGTTCGGTGAGGCGCGACTTAGTCCGCCGAGTGGACCTTCAGGCTTAATTATGGGAAACTATAAATTTGATTTTAAATGTAATTTTGAGCTGATCTCTCCCAGATATTACAGTTCCCATTCTAGACTTTGAGTTTTCTCTTGATTTTTGAGTTGGAATTGTATAATTTTGGAGGATTTGGAAAGTGGGTCTTTGAATTTCATTCTTAGAAATAATTGTAAAGGCTTGGATACTCTTACCCAGATCATGGCTAATGCATTTGGTAAGAGTTTCTCTTTTTTTATGTTGTGTAGCTAAAACCCCAATTTTTGGGCTGTGATCGTGTGTTTATTTGCCTAATTATCGTATAGGTATTATTTTTTAATGATGAAATTGCTGTTTTAATGTGGGTTTAATCATTAGCTGAGTTTTAATTTATGAATTGTAGTTGCACATGCAATTCTAATTTTGAGTTCTTAGCTTGCTTGAGAAAGAGGTTTTAGGACCAAAGCTTTTGATTATTGATTTGTAGGTATTGGGTTAATATGGGTTCAGCTCGAGAGAGTGAATTTTAAATCCAATCCTACCCATCTAGCTCGAGAGAGTGGATGTATTAAGGTTGTGGGCTGGTTATCTTGTTAAGCTTGTTGATGTTAGAAAGAAATCACTTGAGCCGTAATAGTTGTTCGAGAGAAAACTATTGCACTTAAAGTCCAGCCTTCCCACAGTGGTTCAGCAAATCATCGTTAGATTTTAATTACCCATATAGCATAATTAGCCTATAATTGATCACATTCTAAGAACTCCTCTCCATATTGTTATTTTCCCTTGTGTTCATTGTTATTTCAACTGTTCATTGCACAACCAAACCCCCCCCCCATCTGACATTAGTTGTCACCCTTTTAGATTTAATTGTATGTTTTTCAATAATTTTTATTCCTATAACCATTTAGAACACGTTTGTACTTCATGGCTGAATGTTAGACATGTATCGCTCCCTGTGGGTTCGACCCCAACTCTTCGTTGGGTTTTATACTGATTAACGATCGTTTACACCTAAAATTGGATGAGGTATGTTTGAAATGTCAAATCAAAATGGCGCCGCTTCCGGGGAGTGGTATTATTTGATATTCTATTATTGAAGTTAAATTGTGTTCTTTTCATGTTATAGTTGAACCAACTTAATTTGTTTTATGTTTTTATTGTTTGTGTTGAACAGTGGAAGAGATAAGTGTAAACGGAAGTAATGGTAGCCAAGTGGGGCACCAAGATGACATTGGAAATCTGAACTATGTAAATGACCCAAATCAGTTGGATGGTGTTGGTGCAATTCATCTACCTCCGGCTGAAGGAAACACTATTTTCCACATTAATAGCACAATGCTTCAGCTCCTACAACTTAAAGGATTATTTTGGGGGCTGGCTCATGAGGATCCTTATGAGCATATTAGGAACTTTGTGGATGTCTGTGGTCCATTCTCATTTAAGAACATATCACAAGAATCAATCCGTCTAAGGTTGTTTCCATTCTCTTTGATGGGTGAAGCTACTAAATGGTTAGCTGAGTTACCGAGGGACTCCATCACCTCTTGGGATTAGCTAACCACACCATTCCAAGTGAGATTCTTCCCCCCATCAAAGATGATGACCCTAAGAGATGACATCCAAGGTTTCAAACGCTTGGAAGGTGAGCCAATCCATGAGACATGGCTGAGATTTAACAAGCTGGTGCTTCAGTGCCCAACTCATGGACTTCCAAATAATGTGTTGCTGCAACACTTCTATAGGAATCTCGATTCGGTGAACAAAGGAGTGACTGATCAACTATCTCCTGGTGGTATAATGCAACATCCCTGTGAAGTAGCATCTCAATTCCTTGATTGCTTGACCAAGATCAATAGGGCATGGCACATTCGTGAAGATCAAGTGTCTTCTCTCACGTTTAGAATGACAAAAGAGCAGATGGAAAAAGATCAAGAGAGAGACCAAAACATGGCTAAAATGATGACCCAACTGGATATCTTTGCCAAAAATGTCATGGGTAGTGGTGCAAAGAGTGTTAATGTTGTGGGTGTCGGGGGAGTAAACCCCAATGAAACACATTTTAAAGCACTGTACAATGAGGAAGTGAACTTCCTTGCTAATCAAGGAGGAGGTTATCGTGCAAACTACCCAAGACCAGGTGGAAATCAAGGTTAGAACAGAGATGAGGGTTAGAGAAACCGTGACAGAGATTGGCGTGATCGTAATTCCATCTGGAAGGAGAGAGAGGGGGACAAGGACATGTACGTCCTTCCCCATGAGTGTCAAAAGCCCAAGGAATCCGAAGGTGGCCATACAGAAAATATGCTCTCACGCATTCTCAACAAAGTTGAAGGGTCAGACAAGGTATTTAAAGAGACGAAAGAGGATGTATCAACTCTCAATCAAACGGTGACCTCTCATTCAGTCTCTATTAAGCAGTTGGAGACCCAAATGGGTCAAATTTCTTCTCATTTGAATCTACGAGAACAAGGGGGGTTGCCTAGTGACACAAAGGCAAACCTAAAAAATGAAGCTTGATTTGGTATCCTCGTCGTGCCACGACGTTAGCTAAGGTGCTTCTTGGGAAGCAACCCAAGTATTTGATGTTTTAAAAGTTTGTTTGTGAATAACGGGTGTTGATTGTGCAGATTGAAAAGTGAAAGGTGTGGGAAAGTGAGTGGTTTGGCGAGCCACAGTCCAGTCGGTGACACGCCGAACAGGTCGGTGAGCCCTGACGTGGATCCCCGTTGGAACTACTAAGCTTGAAGGGGCACTCTATAAAACTTGGCGGGCTAAATGCTCAATCGGCGACTCACCGAACAGGTCGGCGAACCTGACTTAGTCCGCCGTTTGAACCCCCAAAATTGCTGGGAGTCCTGTAAAACTCTACGAGGAAAATACCCCTTGGCGCATCGCCGAGTGGTTCGGCGAGGACGACTTAATCCACCGAAGGTGCTGCAAACTGAAAGATTTTAAAGGCCAAACAGTTTAAAATTTCAAAATCCTTCATCTTCTCCTACTTTTAACTCTCGTACCCTCTCACCCAACTTTAGATCTTTCTTATTTTCTTGCTTTTTCCCTCGTGTTTTGTGAAATCATTGTTCGGAAGTGTGGAACTTTGCCGCCTAGCTATACAACTCTTAAATTCGGCATTAACGTTGGTTTTCCAAACCCCGTACTCTAAGTTTGTGGTTGAAATCGAATGCATTGGGTAAATTGTTGATGATTGTTGTTGGGTAGTTGATTATAATTGTGTTATTGTTGGTTTGCCCATAGTGAAGTAAAATGTGTGCCTAATTGCCATAATTTGATCGATTCTCATGCTCTTGCTTATTCATCGAGTCTAAAATTATTGGGTTGCAGTCTATATGCATTGGGTCTAGTGGGGTGAAGTCTAAGTAACCCTAAATTGTGCTAAATGATGTAATTTTTCCCAATGATGGAGCGTTTGATGTCATTCTTAAGGGAAAAAGTCATCAAATGGCCAATTTTGGCCAAATTGGGGGAAATCTGAATACCCCGAGGGCATGGGTAGTATGGGACTAGCCTTAATTTGATGGTGTTTGTGTTTAATTTTTAATTCGGGGGCTGCCGGCCTTATTTTGAGAAATGGGGTTGAAAAGTGGCACGTTGGGCTGTTTGGCGAGCTACATCGAGCTCACCGAATGGTTCGGTGGTTCGCCAAAGTCCCCCACAGATCGCCCTTAATTTCTAAAATTGGTTGAGTTCATTCTGTAATTTTCGGGGAGAAGCTTGAGCTCACCAAGGTCACTTTGTGACTCACCAAAATGCCTTCTTGATCGCCCTTCTATGCCCCTAAATCCTTAAAATGCACTGTAACTCTCGGCGGACCGCTCCTTGTCCGTCGAATGGTGTCAGCAATTCGCCGAATGGCCCTGAACATCACCGACCTGTCTTGAGTTTTGAATTATTTTGCACTGGTACCTTCGGCGAGCCTGATCTGGCTCGCCAAAGTAACTCGGTGACTCACCAAACGGTTCGGCGAGGCTTTCTGCAATTCATTTTTCTGGAACTTTTTCTAACTGTTTCTCTGTTGTTTTACAGATATGGCTAGAACTAATTTGAATGATAGTGGCATGTCGCCCTGAAAGCGAGCACGTGGAGTTGTCATCAATGAGGAAGCAACTGCTTCCAAGGCTAAAGGCAAGCAATTACCTATGAAGGGAGGCAAGGGAAAGGGCAAAACACCCATAGCTGAGACACCGGAGTACAACTCTGGTAGTGAGGGGGAGTCTTATGATTCTCAAGCTTCATTCTCTGAGATTGAGGATGACCAGTTATTACAGGCCCGGTAAGCGGAATTACGCTCCAAAGCTCGCCATGATCCTTCTAGGATTCCGGAGCCGACCCCTCCAACTTCAGCTTCAGTTCCTCCTTCTGCATAGACGGTGGTTCGTGCACCACCAGTTCAGGGTCCTCCTTCCCGGTCACACAACCGGTTAAAGGCTGAGGGATTGAGGACCATCTTGGAGGAGAAGACATTGTCCATAGATGGCGTAGTGGACAAGCATCCAAATGTGTGGGACACCCTCATGTTCCACATGTTTGAGGTCTTCACCAGGCCCCGTGGCCCATACATTCCTACATGGTTCCGGGAGTTGTATGCTGCCTATAGTGACCTGGTGCCTCAAGGGAAGAAGAAGGCTAGTGCCTTCAAGCTGGTGGACTTTGTGATGGTCTGGGGAAGGAAATTTAGATGCAGCAACAATGATATCAACGTTGTGTTTGAGAGGGCTATAGACTTTGAACACGAGTACCAGAGTATGATCACTACAAAGACTCTGGATGACCTAAAGGGTTGGCTAGCCCACTTGATTTCTGACACCACCCCGAGGTGGATTGAGGCCGGAGCGCCAATAGAGAAGAAGGACCTAAACATAGCAGCTCGATACTTGTTTGGATTCATCAGCAACACAGTCATGCCATCGCAGAATGAGTCCATTCTCCACCACCCAAAGGCAGCCTGCCTTGGGTCTATCATAGCCAGGAAAAGGCTAAATTTGTGGTTGATTATTGAACAGGAGATGGCCATAAGGGCCAAGCAGTGCCAGACGCCCCTTTCCTTTCTAGTACGAATCAAAAAGTTATGTCGTTGGGCCGGAGTTCCTCGTGATGAGAAGAGGGATGTCGAGATTATACCCACATCTATCGATATCTGGCGCATAGATGCCGAGTACTCATAGGATGAGGATGATAGGAGGAGAGTAGTTCCAGTGGACACATCCCCAGAGGTTAATATCAATGCATTACCTGCAGAGGCAGCCTTGCCTCCTCCGGCCTCTGGCCTTCAGGTACTTCTAGCTCTGCTCTTTCCGATACTCTTGGTTTTTCTGTTGTTCCCCCGCCCCCTAGATCTGTTACTGGTACTTCTGCCTCTAGGCCTGCAATCACTCAGACGATGCTTCTCAAGATGGGGCACCTAGCCCATTCTGCTGATGTACGTGTTTCCTGACTAGAAGTTGCGGTTCCCTGGATGATTGAGTGAGATATCACTGCTGCATTGACGCCTCTCCAGGCTTCTATTGATGCCCTCACAGCGAGAGTAGTGGTGTGTGAGCGAGGACAAAGAGCTTCTGAGGAGATGACGACCTCGAAGGCCGATATTATTGAGCTGAGGAAGGATGTGGACCAACTGAAGTCCACAGACTTTACTTCACTCTTTGGGACGGTGGAGATCCCTGATGATCAGAGTGCAGATATTCCAGCCTGTCATAAGGTGCCTCCGGATACTACCGGAGATGAGATTAGAGCTGATGTTGCTGCTGATGATTCCGAGGCTAAGACTGACGAGGAGCAACTTGGTGGGCTTGAGGAGGCTATTTTTGAGGTCCTGACTGATTTAAAGGAGGCTATGGTAGATTCAGCTGTTCAGGCCTCTCTGAGAGATGTATCTATTGTGGGCTCCAATGGAGCAAAGATTGTTGAGACCCCGGGCACTAATGCCCAGATACACGGAGTTACTGAGATGCAGACTTCACCCGTGCTTAGCCTGGCAGGATGACTTTTTACATCCCTCTATGTTGTTTTGTTGGCTATTTTGTTGTTTTAGTTACATTTGAGGACAACTGTTTTTTTGTTGGGTGGGGTGAGGTATTTACATACCTACCTCTTGTCTTGTGACTGTTTTGTGAATATTGGGCTTTGATATATATACATCTTGATTATTCAATTGTGTTGTGGATGTTTTTAGCTTGTGGCCCATTGTTTTGATTGAAAATGGTTTTGAACAGAATTTTAAAAATTGTGCCACCTCTTTTATGTGTAAATGTGGCTGTTCTTGTGCAAATTTGAGTATCGATTTTGATCAATACCGATGACTTGAATGGTGCTCTTAATTGAACAAAATGAATGTGCGGCTACGATGAGGCAAACGAAGTTACATAGGCAATATGTGAACTTTTAGCATCTTTTTGTGACTAGTCGATTGTTGATGAAGCCTCTTGTGATGAACATTGCACGCTAGCTAGAAATTGTGGAGTATTTTTTGATAATTGTATTAATGCCTTGTGTGGTGAGATTACCTTGAACATTGTGCATGTTGACACCTAGAATTTGCCCCGTTGGTCCGGTTGACTAAGTGATGCAAGCAATAGACATGATCTTAGGTAAAAAGTTGAAGAGTGAGCCTATTTGACAATATACCTCTTTGTGGCCAACCTTGTGAGATGTGTGAACCTTATTTTGGCACCTTTTGAGCCTTACCTCTTTTTCTTGGAAGAAACTTGAGCAACTGTAACCTTTCTTTATCCATCCACCCATAACTTTCATGGAATATGGTTTGTTTGAATAGCCAACTTAGGCCAAAAGCTTAAGTTGGGGGTATGGTAAAAAGAGAAGGAAAGTCAAGAAGTGTAAAAATATTCCCCCTTTTTTGTATGGATTGATAAAAAAAAAGAAAAAAAAATGGATCTCTCCATGTAAAAAAAAAGAAGAACAAAAGAGAAAAAGGAATGAAAAAGAAGAAGGAAAAGAACGAAAAAGTGGTGAAATAAAGTAGTGAAAATTGCAAAAGAAATGGGGTATCCGGTAGTTCAGATGAAGTTGAATAATGGGGTGGATTATGAACATGTTTGAAATGTTAAAGAAAAGGAGGAAAGTGATATTCAGACCATACTTCATGAAGATAAAAGCCACTAAGCCTAAATGACCATAACTTTACACTCAACCCCGTTACAAGCCTTGAAAAGACCTTTTTGATCTTGAGCAAGCTGAAACGAATGTTGATTGGAAAATAAGGGTAAGCCTATGGGTAGAGTCATGCATGTGTTCATCTTTGTGAGTGTGAGAGTCGTATGTGATTCTGGAACCTTAAATTGTTGAGAAATGTTGTGTGAATGTGGAATCATCTTTGTTGTGAGGGCATTTGAATACATTTGTTGAGCTTGAACTTGCATTTGAAGCAAGCATTGTGAGCTTGAGTACTCTTGATGATGGTGAGTCACAATTTGAAACTTTGAGTACATAATTGATCATTGTATGAGTAATTTGAACCTTGTTGTGTGCATTTATGTTGAATCTTATGCAACATTGTTTGTAGACATCCTTATTGAACTGCTGATCTTGAGTTTATTTGAGAACAAGCAAAAGTTTAAGTTGAGGGTGTTGATGAGTCTGAGATTTGGACTCATTTAAGGCTTTGTTTTGATAGTATTAGTGTCCTCAAATGCCTATTTTATGCTCTAAACTGACGTTAAAATATTGATTTACAGCTGTGAAGGCCAAAGAGCAAGGCAAGGACATAACCGGACAAAAAGGAACTGAAGAGATGAAGAAAAAGTGATCCTGGAGATCGCCAAGACCACTCGGGGCACCGCCGAGTGGCTCTTTAGCTCGTTCAAAGTTCCAGCATGCCATCCCTGGGGAAGAACCAAGTTGATGACAGAAATGGGCAGTCGGCGGATCGCTGATCGGTTCCGCGACAACAAATTTGATAGTCCAAACTTACAGGACCTGAGGTGCTGAAGGCCAATCCAAAATGGTGATGGAAGAGGAAACTCGGCGGATCGCCGATCAGTTCGGCGAGGCGCGACTTAATCCGTTGAGTGGACTTTCAGAGATCTTCTACTTTTAACACATTTGCGTAATAATTGTTCGGGAGAAAGCTATTGCATTTAAAGTCCAGCCTACCCACAGTGTTTCAACAAATCATCGTTAGATTTCAATCACCCATATAGCATAATTAGCCTATAATCGATCACATCCCAAGAACTCCTCTCCATATTGTTATTTTCCCTTGTGTTCATTGTTATTCCAACTCTTCATTGCACAACAAAACTCCCCATCTGACATTAGTTGTCACCCTTTTAGATTTAATTTTATGTTTTTGATAATTTTTATTCCTGTAACCGTTTAGAACACGTTTGAACTTCATGGCTGAATGTTAGACACGTACCGCTCTCTATGGGTTCGACCCCTACTCTTCGTTGGATTTTATGTTGATTAATGATCGTTTACACCTAGAATTTGATGAGGTGTGTTTGAAACGTCAAATCAGCAAGCTATTGAAATGATCTTAGGCACAATTTGTGAAGAGTGAACCAAAAATTGATATTATACCTCTTTGTGGCCACCTTGTGACGGTGTGAACCTAGCTTGGCACCCTTTGAGCCAATCATTTTCTTTGGAAGAAACTTGAACAACGTTGACCTATTAGTCCCATGAACTATAACCTTTATGAAGTATTGGTTCATTTAAATAGCCAACTTAGGCCAAAAACCTATGTTGGGGGTGTGGTGAAAAAGGAGGAAAGTCAAGAAATGTGAAAAATCCCCTTTTGATTGATTGTTTTGAAAAAGCTGAAACCCCTCTATGTAAAAAAAAAGAGGAAAAGAGAAAGAAAAGAAAAAGGTGAAAGTTGATTTTTTTTTTGAATAAGTTATGCTTAAATGAATAATAGGGTGGATTGTAAACATCATAGAATGTGAAAGGGAAGGAGAAGAAGTGAATTGCAGGCCATACTTCATGAAGGTAGAAGCCATTCAACCAAAATGAAATACCTTTAAACTCAGCCCCATTACAAGCTTTGAAAGACCTTTTTGATCTTGTGCGAGCTGAAAATAAGGTTGATTGGAAAATAAGGGCAAGCCTATGGGTAGAGTCATGCATGTGTTCATATTTGGGAGTGTGAGAATTGTATTTGATTCCGAAATTTTAAATTGTTGATGAACTTTGTGTGAGCATGTAATCATTCTTGGTGTGAGGGCATTTTAATGCTTTTGTTGAGCTTGAACTTGCATCTGAAGCAAGCATCGTGAGCTTGAGTCTATTTGATGATGATTAGTCACAATTTGAAACTTAGAGTGCACAATTGAACATTGTATGTATAGTTTGAACCTTTTGTGTGCATTCGTGTTGAGTCTTGAGTAGCACTGTTTGTAGGCATCCTTATTGAGCTGATTGATCTTGTGTTTTACTTGAGGACAAACAAAAGTTTAAGTTGGGGGTGTTGATGAGTCTGACATTTTGACTCATTTAGGGCTTTTTATTCACAGTCTGAATGTCCTCGATGCCTATGTTGTGCTCTAAACTGATGTTTTAATGATAATTTGCAGGAATGAAGGCAAATAAGCAAATCAAGGACATTACCAGGCAAAACAGACCGAAAAAAGCTGAAGAAGTTGAAGAAAGGCAATCCTGGTGATCGCCAAGACCACTCGACTAGTCGTCGAGTGGCTCTTCAGCTCGCCAAAAGTTCCAGCATGCCAGCCCTGGGGAAAAACCTATTTGGTAATGGAAATGGACAGTCGGGGACCTCGATCTTGATCGCCTAAAGTCACAGAACCCTGAGGTTAAAGAGCCAAGGCAAACCGGCGATGAAATGGAGCAATGGGCGGCGATGCTCGACTTACTTCGCCTAATGGTCCTGAAGGTCAAAATTTGGGAAACTATAAATTGAAATTTAAAAAGCAGAAAAAGTGAGTTCAATCATATCCAGTCTTGAATCCAGTTATTTTCCTGAGTAGTTTTCTATTGTAGAACTGAGAGCTGTTGAGAAATGGTTTTGTGTAGTTTCAATTGGGTTTTCAATTAAGTTGATTTGAAGCATTGTAGAGATTTGGGAACCATTACCAGTTCATGGATACCATAATTGGTAATCGTTTCTTCAATCATATCCAGTCTTGAATCATAATAGTTGTTCGAGAGAAAGCTATTGCATCAATAGTCTAGCGTACCCCATGAGATTCAACAATTGTTAGTAAATTACAATTACCCATATAACGAAATTAGCCTATAATCAATCACATCTCCGAGAATTCCTCTCTACTCATTGATTCCCCTGTTTTAGTAATTGTTGTAGTTGCTAATTGACAAACCAATCCCCCCATCTGACATTCGTGTCAACCCCTTTGATTTACCTTAATGAATTCGATAATTTTTATTCCTACAATCGTTTAGAACACGTCTTTATCTTCGTAACTGAATTCTAACTTGTACTATTCTTTATGGGTTCGACCCCAACTCACTGTTGGGTTTTATACTAGATTACGATCGCTTACACCTAGTATTGGATAAGGTGTACTTGAGCATTTATCAGCCGTCTTGTCATTAAGTTGCACCTGTCGGACAAGGCTTCACTAAAACTGGTATAACGTTTAACTCCAAATTTGAAATGAGGAAAACTTGGTGGAGTTGGAAAGATGACTCAAAGACCACTAATTTGGTAGATCGTGGGCCACCTAATTCATTTTATGTTGAGAGATATGATCATTTTAAGTTGATCCACAACTCAAAAATTGATGGGTGACTTGTACAGACCCTAAATTGACCATACAAGTCACCACGGGCCGTCTAGGGTCTCGTCTAGGTGAACTTCACCTTGGTAGCCTTGGACAGTCATCCACGATGCCCAAGACGGGTTGTGGACACCTAAACGGGTTGTCTAAGGTGCCGTAAAGGGTCCATTGTCAATTTTGGGTTCATGGACTTGCCCGTTTGCCCCTTTTAGCCATTTCTCTAAGTTCGGGGTGTTACAGTTTCGGCCTTCTTGTACTTCTTAACTCTTACTTTCGTGGATGAAAGTCCTTTTAGTAGTGGATGTTGGAATGACTCTCCATGTCATTTCTATGTTTATCCTTTTTTTTGTCATTTTGATCAAACATGTCGCCACCCCAAGACATTTATGACTTGCTGTGCTTGACAGTTCTGTCACCTGGTCACTTATTTGGTTTTTATATGAATTTCTATTGTTTTGAGCTTTTTAACCATGAATGATCATTTTTTTTTCAAAATTTCAAGACGTCGATCTCAAAATCTAATTTTGATGATTCCATCAGCTCCAGACGGGTCATTTTAGGCTAGTAGCATGGTCGGCATGACTCCCAAGTCTTTCAATGAGAGTTTGTACGATTAGGTCTTTTAACTTTTAAGTTAAGGCCTAAGTTTGACCTTAGTCAATATTTTTGGTAAACGTTCCCACATGAGAATTCTGTCACTGTGGTTAGCTTCAAAATGTTGATTTTGCTCTAGAAGACCCTTCGTCTGGATCTTGAGGCTTCTGGGCCAATTTCGAGCCATATTTTAGATTTTGACTTAAAATAGAGTTTGAGTGTGGGACCCACTTTTTATCGAGACAACCTTGTATGGAAATTTTGATTGCTCTATTGAGTCTGTAATATTGAAAATTTTAGGGCTGCATATCTCGTATGCGTGCATGGGGGTTCAAATGAATTTGGAACACTTAGTTGGAGATTTGGAACTAGCGAAAACCAGCTGATGTGCATCGTGATTTACCCTTCGCATTTGCGGTCCCCTTATTAGCGTTTGCAAGGGTCTGGATCGTTGCGCATCGCGACAGTGTGGACCTTGGCCGCGATCACAATGAAGTGTAGACATTTTTTGGTCATTGTGAGTGTGAGGTTTGGCCTCTGCGATCGTGACCCTTCTTCCCGCGATCGTAATGAGGAAATAAAGACCAGACACAATGCAACTTAGGATCCAAAGTTCTAATAGTGACATTTCTCTAATTTTAGCTCCATTTTTTGTGATTCAAAGTCCTGTGCATCCGTAATTGTCATGGTTGAGCTGGGGTAGAGCTGCACATCCTCATTTGAGGTAAATTTGCAATTGTGTGGGCTGCCTAAGCTTTGTTGTTGCCTTTAATTGCGTGAATATTGCATGTAGTTATTTCTTGTTGATCCGGGCCCCGAATTTTGTTCCATTTTGGAACACAAGTTTAGGGTATTGTTTTAGACATTTTTATGAAGTCAATTATGGAAATTTTAGAGCGGGTACCATGATTCTTATTTTGACTACAAAATTGGTTTGTCTCTATTTTATGTGTTATTTGTGTTGAAACAATCATATTGATGTTCTGATCTTAATTTTGATGGTGTGGTAGCATTCTGAGGCCGTTCAGAATGGAAAAGTTTCGGCATAGTGATTTAGAGCGTGAGCAGTCGGCCTAAAGGTAGGCTACGCCTTTCCTTCTCTTAGATTCAACTTACTTATGTAATTTTTTGTTGATTTCAGTGAATTGGGGGCGGGTACCTAGTTCTTCTTATTCTATTTCTTAGATATCATGTTTTAGGTTCGATCGACTCTATTTTCGGTTGTGGTACCATGCTAGTCACAGTTTTGTGTTTACTTTTATCTTCTGTATTGACTTATATGATGTTTTCGTTATGTTATATTTGAGCATGTTTGGCATTAGTATAATATTTGGCTAGTGTTGCCTTAGACTTTCCATTCTTGTGGCCTATAGGCCTTAGTTCTTTTCCAATATAGATTCAGACGGATTAGCTCCTTCTAGGCTGGAGTAGAAGACTTGAGTCTAATAGAATGAGCCCTAGCTTAGGCATTCATGCAACTTCATAGATCTTTTATTCACTCTCCCTCTTTCTGTGGACCCATTGCAATTTTAGAGGTTTTGTGCTTCGCTGGGTGACTTGGGGTTCGAGTGGTTAAGGCTTGGAGCTTCGTTCCACAGTTGCACTATTGATTGATTGATTGTGATGAGGTCATCTTCAGAGTCGACATGCCCCCAAGTTTACTCTTGTTAGCTGAGCGGCTAACGCACTTGGGAGTTTATTTGCTACCTAGGTGGCTTTGATTTGTTATTTCATGATGTGATCCTCTTCGCAGTCGACACGCCTCTGGGTTACTCTTGTTAGCTGAGTATATGGCACCCCTAGGATTCTACTGGCTGG
The DNA here is from genome assembly GCA_029582245.1 of Solanum etuberosum. Taxonomy (NCBI): domain Eukaryota; kingdom Viridiplantae; phylum Streptophyta; class Magnoliopsida; order Solanales; family Solanaceae; genus Solanum; species Solanum etuberosum. Next base: position 23,521 of record JAJONR010009228.1, read on the forward strand.
CTAGGCAGCCTAGATTTTTTATTTTGACGCACTCAGGTTTATTCTTGCTAGTTCGGCGGCTGACACCCCTGAAGTTTACTAGCTAGCTAGGTGTCATCATTATTGGGTACTTGGGTTAAAGGCCTTACTTGATCTCATTGGATTTTGACTTGCAATACTTCACTCTTGTAGTTTTAGCTATTATGTGTACATCTCGGGCTTATGGGGTCATTCGCATTTCACTTAAGCTTACGCAGGAGTGTACCTTCTAGGCTTATGGGTTCCAGTAAGGTTTGTTTTAGTTGTATTTAGTTTTTTTCTGGTACGTTCGTGTGCCTTTTTTGAATTCCTCTTTGACCTTTGCTGTGTCTAGATTATATATTTTAATATTGTCTTTACCTTTCTTGCTCAGTCGGCCTATGATACCTACTGAGTACCTTTGTTTTAGTATTCATGCTACACTTAACATTTGTTTTGTTATGCAGGTCCTAGTACCAGCTACCAACGGTGATCGTTCGTGCCAGCAGTAGCTTTTGGATCGGAGGCGAGGGTGAGCACTTGGCTTCCTAGACTTGCCTGTCTCTTTCTGTTTGTTTTATAGATAGTCTTTGGTATTTTAAGACAAGCTTTGTTTTTGGTTCACTTTTGGGACTTGTACTCTTTTTATTAGAAAAAATATGTACTGTGACTTACAAGTTCTTTGAAGGATCTTATGTATTTAGTTTTACTTTGCTTCTGCTCTTGTCTTGTTTTGTTGCTTAAATTATTAATTTATTTTTCCTCCCTTATACTCATTACTTGTCGTTCTGGGTTACGGGTTGGCTTACCTACTGGTGGGTTATAGTAGGTGTCATCTTGACTCGAGGGATCAGTTCGTGACAATTACCACATCTATCTCCTCTTATTCCATGTGATCAAGACTTCAAGAACGCAATGTGTATGTTTGCATAGTTAGTAGCTGCACAACGCCAGCTTGTTGCACCAGATATTGTCAGACATTTTGAATGGCTTGGAAGTTTGAGAGTTTCTTGCCTTGAGAGCTCCACCATTTATGGGGATAGATTGCGAAAGGACCCTCAACACTTTGTCGTTCAGCTTTATAGGATCTTCATGGTCATGCATGCCTAAACAAGCGAGTTAGCTGAGTTAGCAGCATGCCAATTGCATGATAATGCAATATAGTTGTATGAGAATTCAGAGAAATCTAGGGGAAGAGATGCACATCTACCTACTTGGGATAGCTTTAGAAAAGCTTTCCTATATGACTATATACCTAGAGATATTCACGATGCCTGGGTAGAGCAGTTCCTAAACCTCCAATAAGGTAGAATGAGTTTCCCAGAGTATGTATCAAGATTTGATTCATTGGCTATCTATTCACCATCATGAGTTATATGATGCATGAGAGGGTGAATCAATTTGTCGGATTGGAGGGCTTGATTCAGACTACATCGATGTTTCTACTATCACTAAGCTAAATGATAATATGGATATCTCATGATTTCATGCCTTTAAACATGACTTAGAGGAGCGGCGACAGATGGGTTGAGGATTTTGGACTCTTTTTAGGGTTTGAGTTCACCAAACTAATGTCCTCAGTTCCCATTTATATCCTTTTCTGAGCAAAATGTTTTTGTATTTGAGCTATGAGAGCATAAGATTGATATGGTGATAAAAGAGATCAAAATAAGCCAAAGACTTAGAAAAATAGGAAAGGGTGACGCTGGGGATCACCTACGTTTACTCGGCATATCACCGCATGGAACAACTCTTACCAAAGGTTACAGTTATCAGCCCTCATGTCCAATTGAATTTGGTGATGTAAGGGAGAAATAGGTGTATCACTGAAGTGATTTGGAGAAGGTCTTTGGTATCACAAAAATTCACAGGATCTTGAGGAAAAAATCCAAATTTTGAAGCTCAATTTTCGATAAGCTTTACCATTCTGTGCAGCACAGACTCATCCAGGAGATCCCAACTCTACACGCCAAATGAACTCGACGGGAAATTTTGTGATGAATTTTGTATACATATAAATAGCATTTTAAAGAGAGAAAAACACACTTTTGACTATTCCAAATTTTCTAGTACTCACTACAAAACCCTTTCTATTGGGGAAGAACTTGTACTTCTACAAAACCGAATTTTCTTGAACTGTACAAAACACTCCTTTGTAGTTCAATCTTGCAAAATAAAATGATTCTCATTTAATCAAATGTACTTTTATAAAATAAGGATGCATAAAACAATCAATTTCAGTGACCAATAATAAAATATCATAAT
>JAJONR010009229.1:0-20926 GCA_029582245.1 Solanum etuberosum
AATACACCAAAATATCATCAATAAATACAATCACAAACAAGTCTAGATACGGCCTGAATATACTATTCATCAGGTCCATGAACACTGCTGGGGCATTAGTTAATCCAAAAGACATTACCAAGAACTCAAAGTGTCCATATCTGGTTCTAAAAGCTGTCTTTGGAACGTCTTTCTCCTGAACTCGTATATGGTGGTACTCTGATCTTAAATCAATCTTTGAGAAGCACTCAGCACCTTGTAACTGATCAAACAAGTCATCGATCCTCGGAAGGGGATTTATTCTTTGTAGTCGCCTTATTCAGCTATCGGTAATGGATACACATTCTCAGTGAGCCATCTTTCTTCCTCATGAATAACACTGGCGCACCCCATGGTGAAGCACTAGGCCTGATAAAGCCTTTATCTAGCAAGTCTTTCAGCTGATCCTTCAACTCCTTTAGCTCAGCAGAAGCCATTCTATAAGGAGGGATAGATATGGGTTGCGTACCTGGAAGCATATCGATAGCAAAATCAATTTCCCGTTCTAGAGGGATACCAGGAAGCTCGTTTGGAAATACATCTAGAAACTCATTAACTACCGGAATAGACTGAAGAGTCGGTGGTTCTACATCTATATCGTGAACGCGAACAAGATGATAAATACAATCCTTAGTAATCATCCTCATCGTCTTAAGATAGGAAATAAACCTACCTTTCGGCATTGTTGTATCGCCTTTCAATTCCCGAATTGCCTCTCCTGGAAAGTGGAATCTAACAATCTTTGTCTGACACTCAACATTAGCATAACAAGATGCTAACCAGTCCATACCCATAATGACGTCGAAATCGACCATCTCTAACTCTACCAGGTCTACAGAGGTCTGACGGTTGATGATTTCTACCGTGCAACCTCGATAGACTCTCCTGACAATAATAGACTCACCAACTGGTGTAGATACAATAAAGGGTCGATCTAATGACTCTGCTACTATACATAACTTCCACGCAATAAATAGAGTAACATAAGACAGAGTAGATTCAGGATCTGTCAAAGCATAAACACAATGGGGGAAAACAATCAATGCACCTGTCACAACATTTGGTGATGACTCTGAGTCCTGTCAGCCAGCTAGTGAATATGTACGGTTCTGGCCACTACCAGAACTAGATGCTCCCTCTCTGCCTCCGCCTCTGCCTCTACCTGCTGAATTTTGGGGTCCACGCCCTGTAGACTGTGCTGATTAGGAGGAACCTACTACTGACCCGGTCGACTGACCTATGGTCGGGCAGTTCCTCCACCCATTCCCCTCCTGTCCACAAGAATAAAAACATGTGGAACCCTGCCTGCACCTCCCGAAATGCATCCTACCGCAAGTAGCGCAACGTGAAGGGGCTATCCTAGCCTGGCCTGAACCCCTCTGCTGCTGAGAAACTGATGCTCGTGAACCCTCATATGGGCCTGACTGTCCCTGACAATCAAATCTACTACCCTAGAACTGCTGCGGTGGAGGTCTAGGTGGCCTACTATAATATCAGGGTCTAGGACCACCCTGAAAATCTCCCTGTGAACCAGCGGGCCTGGCCCTCTTCTATCTCTGTCTCTCTCTCTCTCTACCCTCTCACTCATATACTGTAGATGTCGGCGATCCTCTATAGCTTGTGCAAAGGCCTGAATTCACGAGATATCTATATTATCATTTAGTGCAGCGGTAGAACAAACATCAATATAGTCTGAGTCAAACCCTCCCACAAATCTACGCACCCTGTCATGCATTGTATCAACAAATGCTGGTGCATATCTAGCCAATGAATCAAATCTCAGCCCGTACTCTCGGACACTCATGCTACCCTGTCGGAGGTTCAAAAACTGGTCCACCCGGCCATCCCTAATCTCTCGAGGCAAATAGTGATCTATGAAAGCTTCTGTAAAGCTATCCTAAGTGGGTAGAGATGCATATTTTCCCCTAGATCTCTCCCAACTTTCGTACCACAATACTGCAACATCATGCAATCGAAATGTTGCTAACTCAACTGACTCACTCGCTGAGGCATGCATGACTCTGAAGATCCTATGAAGCTGATCAACAAAGTGTTGAGGGTCCTCTCTGCGATCTGTCCCTGTAAACTGTCGACAATTCAAGGCAAGAAATTCACGAACTCTCAAACTTTCGGGCCCTTCAGAATTTCTGGCAACATCTGGCGCAACTGGCTGGCGCTGTGCAGCTACTAACTGTGCTAACATACATACTGCACTCTTGAAATCCCGATCAGATGGAATAGGAGGAACTAAAGGTGGTACTGTTGGTGGAGTCGGGGGTCCTGTAGCCCTCGGAGGCTCCTGAAGTGGTGGAGAAGCCATAGGGGGCTGAGAATATGTCTCACAATGGGCTACCTCCACCTGTGGTACCTTGTCGGTACCCTCGCCTGCAACTGTATCTAGCCCCTGGCTAGCTGTAGTCTGTCTGGTGTCAGCCATCTCTATCTGCATACAAATATCAATTATAAGCCAATTACTTCAACCCTTAAGACACTGCTCTATAGCACGAGGTGAGCAAAAGAAGGATAGTCATTCTAACATGCTCGGTAGCTTCTTGCTTATCGAATGTGGTGCACAACATACTTATAAACAATACTCTACTAGACACGGCTTGCAGACTCCCTAGTATACGATGTTGCTCTGATACCAAGTTTGTCACGCCCCAAACTCAAGGGGCGCAACTGGCTCCTAATGCCAAAACTCAGGCCCGAGCCGACACTGCTAGACCATTTGCTACTAGCGCATGGCAGCCACACGCAATCAAGAAAACAAACAAGTATATCTCAGCTTAAAATTAAGCCCTCGGCCGGTAAGGCCTCTGTCAAAAGATCTATAAAATAAACAGCTACTCCCAAGAGTTCATATAAAGAAATACCCAACTAGCACAGAAGTCCTAATTGGGCCGTCGAGGCCACCATGATCTCTATACCGAAATTGAAAGCAGGTATATATCAAGACAATACATCAGACAGCTAACAAGCTTCAGCTAACCAACAAACTAGGCCAACATGGCCATGACATAGCTATACACCCCACACACTAGTCTGCAAGCCTCTAAGTGTAGTAAAGATTGGCGGGACAGGGCCCCAGCCTACCCATAAAAATATATACAACAAAAGCTAACAAACCTCCCAACTCTGGCAGCTGCGGAGGAAAGGGGCTAGCCAACCAGATAGAAGTCAATCCTGCTATTGAGGAGGTCTACTAGGTCATTTGTTAGGACCTACAGGCATGAATGTAGTACCCCCAGGCAATGGGACATCAATACGAAATAATGTATCGAGTATGAAAGGCAATAGACTATGAGCAGGTATCTTAATATACTGGAGTAATCCGATAAATAAATCAAGGATAAGATAAGTGTACTGACCTGCTTCTAAATCTAAACGTATCAAAAATAATAAAACAACAACCTAACCAAGCCCCCATAAGCTCGGCAGGTACAAACAGCACACAAGACCACCTACCCAGGCCCCCATAATCCCAGAAAGTGCCAATCAGTCTATATACCCCTATCGGTAGTCCCCTAGCCCCGTAGGTAGTCACAGAGCCCTCTTAGGCAATAATATAGCCCCGTAGGTAGCACATAGCTCTCTTAGGCATCAATAAAAAGGGATTGATATCAGCTTTTTCCAACTATTTTTTACTTTGACAAAAATCTGATTTCTAGAGCTTTCTCTCTTCTCTCTCTTAGCTTCATACAGCAGCCATTAAATACCATTAGGGTTCTTGAATATTAAGGAGTTCAAGCTATTGGAAGGTATAAGTTGAGACAAGTTGGGGAGGACAACCTTTACCTTGAAGAATCCAAGTCTTATCAAGTGGTAGTTTTGTCCAGCAAGGTAAGCTACTGCAATTTTCTCCCTCTAGTACATGAGTTAATTAGTAGATTTGGTATGTGTTAGTGAGTTGGAAACTGTTCCTTTTACATGGTGTAATATTGGGGAGGATGTTCTGGTGCTAAGTACATGTTGGGACAGACATGGAGAGGCGTCCCCTATAGATTCAATGATGAGCTCATTCGAGCATTTTAAAAGTAATCTTAGCTCTTCAAGTGCTGGTGATCAGAAACCGTGATTCATATTGCTTTTGTTACATTATTATGTTTAAGGACTGTTTTATGTATGTTATGATAAGGGATGTGACTGGATGTGTGGAGAAGTTATGGTGACGTTAAAGGACTTAAATCATGCATGGAGTTTTGGGGAGGACCTGATACGAAGGTTGTATAGTATATAGATGTGATTGAAGGGAAAGGGAAGGAAAGAAAATATTGGCTAGATAAATTGCATGCTTACTGCTTGGTTACTATTTTGGTGAGATTAAGTAGCTCAAATTGGTTGATTAGCTACTAATACTAATCTTAACAATTATTTTATTGTAGATTAGTAATCTGAAGAGATGGAGCTTAAGTCAAACTTTTTGAATTGTATAGCAACGTATGTAAGGCTATTCGATTCCATATTCCTTGGCATGAAATCTGATACTTGCGACTAATATCAATAAAGTGAATTTCCTAAGTTTTATTCCTAATAAAGGAAACATAGTGGCAGCGTATGATCTACAATATGGATAACAATATTTTCCCCTCTCCTTAGCGTGTCAGATTACTTCATTATATGTTCATTCCTCTACATTTGTGTAATTATCCTCCTCCTATGTGCTAGTATAGAAATGGTATTTACAAAAGCAAGCTTGGTGAATTCTCCTCTTAGTCAATTGAAGTCAATTGTTTCATTTAAGCTCATAAGTAATATATTGATGTTATATAGCTCCTTATGTCATTGTCACTGTCTAAGTTATTATTCTCATGTCTTCTACTACTTGTCTGTGGTTCCAAAGCTCAATACAGATTATGACCACCAAAACAACAATCTCAAAGATTAAAGAAACTAAGTGAAGCAATCTGTATAATTATGGGTGGTAGCCTAGGGGCAAATGCCTAGCATGGGTCGATCCCAATCGGTATAGAAGGGTGGCAGCTCAGGGGGAGAAAGCCTAGCATGGGTCGATCCCAATCGGTATAGAAGGGTGGAAGCTCAGGGGCGAAAGCCTAGCATGGATCGATTCCAATTGGTATAAAAGAGTGGCAGCTCAGGGGCGAAAGCCTAGCATGGGCAGATCCCAATTTGTTTAATTATGAGGACAGCATCCGAGGGGTTAAAATGCCTAGCATGGGTCATCCTCTTCTACCACTAATTAGCTGGTCATTTGTATCACATGCCTTACAAAGATTATAAAGTACAAAAAAGAAAAGAAAAGAATGTAACATACACGATTCCACAAGTATAAGCAACGGTGGTCTTTAATCCTTATCTATTTGCATTTGGTTTCACTTGAGCTCTCATTTTACATATGGTTATATTATGCCTTACATATTCAGTACATTCTTTCGTACTGACATCCCTTATTGGGGACGCTGCATTTCATGTTGCAGGTATAGGTACTCAACTAGTAGATCTCCCTAATAGAAGCACATGATACTCATCGGTTGTTGGTGAGCTCCAGGTTGATTCGGGGCTTTGTCGAGTCTTTAATATGCGTATTTTGATAGTTGTATAGCCATGGATTCCAATAGAGGCTTTGTAGACATTGTAAAGCTATCATCTGTATTCATAGTTTTACTTGTCACATGTATCGGTTCAGCTAGTCGACATGTGTTGTATATCTAGCTTCTCCTTAGTAAATCTATCTGCATAGTAGTTTACTTTCTCATCATCAGTCACTTGTAAAGCATGTGTTCATATGGTACTTTTCTACCTCACCAAGGATTGGGGTGTGACAGCTGACTACTTATCGGAAGACCTACTGAAGCAATGATAGGCTCAAAATAGAATTAAATTAGTTAAACTCAAATACTCATCTCATAAAGTCTGGAAAATACTCAATCGCAATACTTATAGTTTGTAGAACAACTCAAAAGAAAGTACATACTGAGAGATACTTCGACACTGTCTATCTATGAAGCCTCTACTATTAAAGAAGTATGTCGGGACAAGACCCACGACATCTCAAAACTACTAACTAGAAAGTAAATGTGAAGTCCTCCAGAATGCAAGGAGGCTCACCAAAAGCTAGATGAAGTGTAGAGTGATCTCAACGAAGCACATGTTGATGATCCTGAACACCTGTATCTGCATCATAAAGATGCAGGTCGAATGACATCAGTATATTTGAATGTACGAATATGTAATATAGCCGAAGCAAAATAACTGAATGAAAGGACTACAATAGATAAAAATATACTCAAGCTGAATGTAAAGAAATAAAGGAGTTAAATCATTTAAAGCTTTACAAAATACTTACTCATCTCTGAACTCAACATAATAAGTGATTTATTAAAATACATTTTAATTGTATTAGGAGATTATCTAACTGACAACCATCACTATGAGCTACGTGATGATACATCGTCTCATCCATACTGTCAGAACTGTCCTATACCGTTCCGAGGTATAGAACCTCTCAACTAAGTGGATCCACTAAGTTATAAGGATTCATCTAAAAAGTATGATCTTTTACCCATGTTGGCAGACATGGTTTATTAGGATTTTGAGTTGTCTGAACTCATCCTCATATCGGTGCTCAATACTACTCCCAATATATATATATATTATCTGGTTTGAGATAATTGCTCAAACTATCCTCTTAAAAGAGGTAACTGCTCTGAAATATCACTGAAGTCATTGCTCATTTAGAAAACAAAGGTTTCCCTTTGCTTAATGTAAAAAAGCAATATATTTGGGAATACTTAGTTCCCTTATACTCATACTCAAATCTTGGTTAAAACTCTTTCTCAAACTCCTCTTTACTTTCTCAAAAGCTCATTTTAAAACAATTATGATTTTTTAAAAGATTCTCAATAAGAACTACATGAATACATTGGAATAGGGTTCATGCTGATAAACAGACATGAACAATTAACTCAATAATCTCAATGCACAATATCCAGCAATTCAAAAATTAGGAATAGAATTTAAAAAAAAAAAGAACCAGGAACTCAAGAACTCAGAACTCAGCATCAACTCATCTCAAGAACACTCAAATTTAAGGATAGAACCCTAGATTACTCTTTTACTGATTTTAAAGTAGATGTAAGGTGTGAGGACGAACTATTCCAACACTATGATAGTCTTACATACCTGGAACAACAAAGTTCTTGGCGAAATCGATGAAATTCAAAGAACACTTGAAAATCCTAGCTTATTCTCCTCTTGGAACCTTGCTCTAAAGACTTGTCGTGTTAATGAACGTAAAAGAACTGATTAACACCTTCTAAGGCCTTAACTAGATGTAATATGTCGTAGTTTAGGCTTAGAATAGGGATTAAAACGACGTAGCTTAGGTACCAAACACATAGGGAAAAGACCAAAATAACCCTAACTTAAAAACTGATGAAGTTCCCTAAAAGGAAGGTTTGGTTAGGGCTCCACGGTTCGTGAAACACTTCACCGGCCGTATAGCCATCCGTGAAACTTTGACTGTCTTATAGGGCCTTACTAAAACGAGCATAACATTTTACTCCGAACTCGAAATGGAGTAAACTTTTTGGTGTTGGAAAGAGAACTCGTAGACCTTTAGTTTGATAGGCCATAGGCCACCTAATTTTTTATGTGCTGAGAGATATGGTCATTTGAAGTTTACCCAAGTAAAATCTCATATTGAAACTCAATCGGTAAGAAAGCTTTCAACTCAACTTTGTGCTAGGGGATTCTAGTGACCTTAATTCATATCCAAAATTATTCCCTCATTTTAAAGAATTGACCTTAACTTAAAAGCTGACGGGTGACCTGTAAGGACCCCTAAATGGGTCGTACAAGTCACCATGAGCCATCTAGGGTCTCGTCCAGGTGACTCAAATCCTGAAAGCCTTGGACGGTTGGGCTACCTCCCCTAAACGGGTTATGGATCCCTAAACGGGCCATTTAGGGTTCCTTGAAGGGTCCATAGTCCATTTTGGGTTCGTGGACTTGCTTGTTAGCCCTCTTTAGCCTTTCTCGAAGTACGAGGTGTTACACCCTTGATGGACTCCCTACATACCTTGATTGAATCCCTAATCAATGATGAATAAAGGAGACTTGAACTTGAAGAACCCTAGCTTCTTCTTCCTTGATCTAGAGAGAGGATTTTGGAGAAAACCTTGGAGAGAATTTGGGAAATTAAGGGAATGAAGTTAGAGTGGGGAAGTTTTAGGACTTAAAAACCTTATATAAGGCGGATTAGAGTCAAAACTATATAGCTTAGGCTTTAAGCACATAGGAAAAGACCCAAATACTCTTAAAAATAACTGTCGGATTGATCCTACAGGTTGCGACCTACGGTCCGTAATTCTTATGTACCGTACTGGTCAACCGTAGACCAAGTACTGGAGCCTGAAATTTCATCCAACTTTGATGAGTCCTTTCTACAGCTCGTAGGAATTCCTACGGTCAGTAGACCCAAATCGTAGAACTCAACTTTAACTCCAAAATTCACTGAGTCTGGGACCTCCCTACGGTCCGTAGAACATTCGACGGACTGTCCTGGTCAACCGTCTAATAAGTTACTGGGACTTGATTTTCCAAAAACACAACTTGGATTCTGCAGTTCACTTCCTACGGCCCGTAGGACTTTCTACGGTCTGTAGGTCGGACTCATAGACCACTGGTTCAGTCAATTTTCTGCATTTTTCTTTTCCTTTTGACTTTCCAACTTCCGAGGTATCACATTATATCAATAACTATTTTTAAAAAATTAATTTCACACACACATGTATGTGTGTGTGAAATTCAATTTTTGCTCTTTTTGTTTGTAGGATCTAGGTATCACCTTTATATGAATTTAATTTTATTCTTTACATTCTAGTTTGATTTGTAATTTTATTTTGATGATTTTAAAAATTGATTTTATGTTCAAAATGACTTGTTTTTAGTCCTTGTATTATTCATCATTAGTTAATTTAAATATCATCAAAATACAGTAAAACCTCACTAAATTAATACTCGATAAATTAATAATCTCTCTAAGATAATTTTTCTTCTGGTCCTGACTTGGGCCAATGGAAAAAATCACTTATTTCAATAAAATAATAAGATAATATGTTTTAAGAAGACCCCTATATAAATATATGGTCTCATTAATGTTATAAATTAATAATTATTTAAAAGTACAAATATATCTAAGACGATTTAGTGAAATGTAATTCTATTGTGTTTTGTGTTTTGTTAAACCTTAAATAGTTGAAGTTCATCTTTAACTTTTCTTATTGCATCCAAAAGTTCTGGTGTAGTCTTTTCGAACTACACCATAATATTGTGAAGAGTTCTACATACGATAAGTGTTTCCTTACGTGTAACTGGTTCTAAAAGTATTGTATCATATACAATTTCATCGTCAACATTGTTTTTTTATGGTATCCACATAACTGATTCTAAAGGTCTTGTATCATATACAATTTCTGGACCACTGAATATGTATTATTTTCACTTGGATAATGCAATAGGTTATTGACGTCCATTTTATTGCGCTAACCGAGATCATTAATCATGACGTCAAGTTCATAAATGATATTTTCACAAGTGGGTGTACTCATTCAAATTCTCTGAGATTTCATCCTCCAAATATATTTTGTAGTGTCGAAAATAATTTGTTGTTGTCTTTTGCTGAAAATTGTCGTCCAAGCCGGGAATGTCAAATTCATAATATCCAAAACATTAATTTTTCCTGGATCGGTTTCATGTCCCACTTCATAGCCTTCTAATATCCTACGATAAAACCTGTTTCGATAATACATCTTGAAAGTTTTTATTATCCGAGCATCATAAGGTTGAATCTCAAAATACTCTATAAATTGATAATTATTAATTTATCAATTAAATAATACTTTTACAAAATAATAATATTTCACGGTCCCAACTATATTAATTTAGTGAGGTTTTACTGTATAAAAAAAGCTCACCCATAAGTAAGTAGGAGCACACCTATTAGTATCTAAAATCACTTGTTCTTCAAAACAATTTTTTAGAAATAATTCTTTTTGAATATTGTAATTTGGTATTGTACTTATCATTTAACAACAACAAAGAAAACATAAATCAAGGAAAGAAGACTATAATTATAATGAGAGTTCAATTTTTTAATCATATTAGCAAATACGGGAGAAAAAGACTCAAAATATAGATTGATATTAACTATTTATTTCTATTTGGTTTTTGTTAAATAAAGATCTAACACTATTTTTTCTTAAAAGAGAGCTCAAATACTTGCGAGGAAAAGGGAGGAATTTGAAAAAAAAAATGAAGGTGAGAGAGTGTGTAGTGATAAAATGGACCCACTAAAACACTTGTCAAAAAGTTAATGGGATCTCACACAACTATTGTTAGTTGTGCCTCAACCATATTAAAATATGTCTACTATTCATAATTATGATTCAAACTATAGTTATTTATTTAAGGAAAACTACATAAATGAGCCATAAAATTCAAAATAATTACAAGTTCATACCCAAATTCAAAGTAATTCCTGAAATACTCATTCTCTCATAAATAATTACAGCCCATACCCCCATTCATTAAGGTTGATAATTTTCGCTTAACTGATATTAAATCAGTATCATATACTATATTGATATCATTAAGGTTGATAATTTCGCTTAACTGATACTAAATCAGTATCATATACTGTATTGATATCATTAAGGCTGATAATTTCGCTTAATTGATACTAAATCAATATATATATATATATATATATATATTGCATTGGTATCATTAAGGTTTCTTGTTCAGAAATTATTCATTAGTCAATGATACTATAAGAGTATATGTATATTATTGTGGTATCATTAAGGTTTCTAGTTCAGAAATTACTCATTAGTCAATGATACTATAAGAGTATATATATATTTTATGGTATCATTAAGGTTTCTTGTTAAGAAATTACTCATTAGTCAATGATACTATAAGAGTATATATACATATATATTCTTATAGTATCATTGACTTATGCGTAATTTTTTAACAAGAAACCTTAATGATACCAATATAGTATATATATATATATATATATATATATATATATTATTTTATTTTTAATTTAGTATCAATTAAGCAAAATTATCAGTCTTAATGATACCAATACATTACATGATATAGTATCAGTTAAACGAAATTAGTTAGAGGATACATATTGTAATTATTTAGTGGGATATGAATATATATTTATAATTATTTTGCTTTTACGAGGTATTTGCATAGTTTCCCATTTATTTAACCAACAACCTTTTGGAAGGCACTGGAGAAATGGTTGGCGTGTGGATTCGGACTAGCATTTCGAATTTCACTCAACACGGTTAAGAAAAGCCATATACCCACAAAGAAACGAACCGGGTCGGCCCGTTATTGTTCTGCTTCCTGGAATTTTCACATAAAATTCATTTAACCAAATTCAGTCTTCCTTGTTGAAGCAAATTTGCTGTTGAATCGTTGATATTCTTCTACTCTAAATTGTAACTTGTAATCAACAGGTATTGCTACGTAGATATGGTCGTTCCCCTTATTTGGTCAGAAATTCATTCGCTTTTACTGATGATGAGTTTTTTGTTGATGGTTTAATTGCAGAATTAAAGCAGGTTCGCCTTTGTTTGTTGTATAAGCAAACATGTTTTCGCGGATATTTGGGAAACCCAAGCAGGAAACTAATGCTCTTATGACTCTTGACAAATTAAACGAGGTCGACATCGTTAATTTATTTATCTATATTGATATTCCTTTACTCTAATTATGATCTATATCTACGCATAATTCATTATATGCTGACCTGGGATTGCTTCCCTCAGCAAAGAAAAAGATTATCTGTTGCTTTGTTTGACAAGCTAGGGATTTTCTTTGAGTTTATAATTGATACTGCTAAACTGATATATGGTTGGTTTCATTTTTTTTCTAATTACTACCTTGAAAATCCATTCATTAGTTGGGATTAAACTAGTTTCCGGGGTACGGATAACTTGCTTAGAATATGATTATTTTGTACTGCATAGAGCGGGATAGATGTACAGGACTCATATAACTAAGTTCCCAAGGGGATGGCCCAGTGGTTGAGACATGGGAGTAACAATTTGGACAGCCTAGGTTTGGTTAGCAACAGCAACACTTGGTATTAGGCCGTCTACTACAGCCTTGATAGGAAGAATTACCTTGAGAACCTGTGTTTGCGCTTGTGGGTGCCTGCCGCATTAGTACAAGTGTGCGCACAAACTCTGAGACCGCCAATATAAAAAAAGATCTCATATAAGCGATCCCTAATTCTTTAGGTTGAGGCTATTAATTGATTGATGTAAAATTATCTTCAAAATCTAGTGTCAATGGCTTCCAATTTACCTGATAAAACTATCCAGAATCAATTTACTATAATTGTCTCTTGCTTTTTAACTCGGTACATGGAATTGCCATTAGTGTGTCATGAGGATGTATATCTAAGAGGAAGCCTATCAGAGATGATATTCCTTCCTTTGGAGAATATTTTGAAGCAGTATTTAGCTATTGTGGGAAAAAGTATCTCTCTTTCTTTTCTTGCTTGCATCGCGAAGTTTGACTTTGCCAGCAAGTGGCACATAGTGATTTTCGTTTCTCCCGCGCAGCACCATTCTCTGCTAGATTCCAGTTCAACCTTGCCTTGGAAAATACAATACAACCCCCAGGGCTCTTGTTGAAAGCCTCACTCCCTCCCTCGATTGGTCCAACCTTTTCAATTGTTACATTTACTTCCTGTAAATTCTTCTCCTTAGGACGTTTGAGAATGTCGTTATGTGCTGCTCTCTTGCTAAATCATAGTTCGTCTTCTTTACAGTTGGTCCCTCGGGAAGAAATTTTATGAGGTTGACAATTTCTTTCCACATTCACTTTGGCATGCTAGTTTTATTTATTTGGATGACATCATAGGATCACATTTATCACCAATAAAAATTGCTCTGTTAGGTAAACCAGAAAGGTGATAGAAAGAAAAGTGATAGTAGAGGTCTGTACTTATTGTGAAGCTGTATTTACTAGCTTATTTAGACACATTCAGGAGGAAAAGAAAAAACTTGTCTTAGAATGGTAAAACATTATACAGGTCAAAGTGATTGAGGTGCTTAGGCTCTTTTGCCCTAGTTTGTTCCATGTTCCTCTTTTTTCAGCTTCGTGTATGATTTTCCATTGCAAGCAGATGTATGTATTTGAATATTTTGTTGTACATTTGCTTAGACACTGGAGATGCTTGAGAAAAAGGAAAAGGTGCTTCAGAAGAAGGCCTCTACAGAGGTTGAGAAGGCCAAAGATTTTACAAGAGCAAAGAACAAAAGAGGTACGGGTGATCCTTTTGTGTTTTCTTGGAATTTCTAAGTTTCTACATTCTGTTTTGCTTATGTAGTGGTGGACTTTGTATTAGAATAACTCTTATTACCGCTTTATATCTTGTTTCATACACAGATAGGCTTAAGGGGTTAGCTTGCTAGTCACTGGCTTTACAGATACTTTGTGACTGGATACTACACTTGGATGGCTCTACATTCTCGCTCTTATAGTGACTATCACTTTGTTTTCCCCCCTGTATCTTGCTATGTGATAAACAGTATAAAGAGCATAGGAACTTCTCTAGATATTTCTTACCTTCATTTCAATTGAAGGGAATTTACATGATACGTGCAGCTAGCTTACATGAGTAATTGTCATTTTATGATGCAGCGGCAATACAATGTTTGAAGAGGAAGAGGCTCTATGAACAGCAAATTGAGCAGCTTGGCAATTTCCAGCTTCGCATCCATGATCAGGTTTGCTAGTTAGTTATCAATTCTTTTGTTTAGTGTTGGATGAGATTCTTGTCGTGCACCCGTTCACATGTCGAACTTCAATGTCTAGATGATAATGCTAGAAGGCGCAAAAGCTACAACTGAAACTGTTGATGCTTTGCGAACTGGAGCTTCTGCAATGAAAGCAATGCAGAAAGCAACGTAAGTAACAAAGTCACTCTATATAGTTATCGTCAAATTACTGAAGCACATGTCTACTATTTTTTTTCTATAATTTGTTCTTACCCTATACTTCATTCATGTGATGTCTGGAATATATTGGGTTATTATTGTTTCTTTTCTCTGATTACACAATGCATTTTATTTACAGAAATATTGATGATGTGGACAAGACAATGGATGAAATAAATGAACAGACAGAGAATATGAAACAAATACAGGAGGCTTTGGCTACTCCAATTGGTGCAGCAGCTGATTTTGATGAGGTTCCCGATCTAATGCTAGATTATGCTTTCCCTATTAGCTCTATGGACTTCCTTTGTTGGACAGTTTATATTTTATGCAAGAGTACTTTGTCACATAAAATGCGTATGTATTTCTGCTAGTTCTGACATGCTGTTGTTGCAGGATGAATTGGAGGCAGAACTTGAAGAATTGGAAGGTGCTGAATTAGAAGAGCAACTGCTTCAACCAGCAACTACAGCTCCTGCTGCTCCAGTCCATGTTCCTGCAGGGAAGCAACCTGCTCGGCCCATTCCTCAGAAGCGTACAGCTGAAGAAGATGAACTTGCTGCATTGCAAGCAGAGATGGCTCTTTGAGCTAGTCCGTCTTTTATTTTAACCGGTAACTATAACTACCAGCCCATCTGAAATTATGTATGTATATGACTTTTAACTAGTAACTTACTGATTGGTGAAATGTGAGCTCTTGTGTTTGAAAGATTCCACCAAAAGACATGCAAACATTTTTTGATATGAATTGTTAGAGTCCTTACTTCCATATGCATATAGTGTATCTAGTATTTACAATCATTTGGTCCCGATTACTTGGATGAAAGTGCTAGTATGCAATTGCTATGTATGGTCTTTTATTGGTTTGTGATCGTATTTGTTTTTCTGCAGGTATGATCACAGGTAGCTTACATATAGAGACTGGTTGTACGCATGTAAGAAACTACTGCAAATGCTTTCATATTTCTCGATATCTATGTGGGTTAATATATAGGGCTGTGTACATACTGGTGTTGCAGAAAATGGTGAATTCTATGGACACTAGAATTTATGGTTCATGTTCATAAGTGAATTTTATGTTCACTACGTTTTCTTTTTTCTTTTCTTTTTTTAAATTCACAATTTCCATAGTTATCTTGTACCATCTCGGAAGGATCATAATATAAAATGTATTGTCTGTTTCTGCAAATTGGTGATTGAATAATATGTGTACCTTGGTATTTTCTTATCTTACCTATCCTGTCATTGCTTGCAAAACCCTTGATATGTTTTGGATACTTCCTTACTCATGTTGTACGCATGGGATGTCTTCGTCTGAATGTCAAATGGTTTTGCTTGCACCAACTGCGTGATGCTGGGCTAGATCTGTGCCAAAGCATATTATATACTTCCATGCCAATGTAGATTTCATTCTTATGGTCCATTATGGCGTTTCTTTTTCTTTCTTGTTTTTTTTCGCCTTGTAGCATGGGAACTATACTGAGTTACTGATTTATGGTACGAAAAGCTGAAATTTGGTTGTAGACTGTGTCGTAAATTAATGTTTATCGGGAAAAGTACAGTTGAATTTATATGAGATCAAGAATACGCGTCTTGGTTTAAATTGTTAAATTAACAGTCAAATATATTCATGTATATGAGTAAAAAACGGGAAAAAGACATAAATTCACCCCTGAAGTTTTATCGAAAAGTCAGTTATACGCTAAAACTATTGGTGCGATCTATTACACACATATAATACTCAAAAGTAAATTTAATTCCATCTTCAAACCTGACGCGGAAATAAACTTAAATACAAAATAAATAAGGCACATTTGAATCAAAATAAAGTCAAATTTTCTCCACCCGTCTCCTTCACGCCACCCTACCTTTCTTCTCCTCCTTCATTCTTATAACAAACACTCTTTTTGTTATGGCTAATGAGAAAAATAATTTTTTCCATGGTAAATTTTCAAAAGAAAAATAGAAAACAACATTGCGAAATAGAAATCCACTGCAAAGATTGGCGAAGTTGTTCAATTAATTAGGTTCACTGCTCGAAAAAAATTCCGACGAGACATCTAAAATTGGTCAATCCTTACTACTCCCATATCAAATTCATCAAGTCGAGCATTGATTATTCAATTTATCTTTATCTTTTTTGTTGAACTAGTTTCATAGCACATGCGTTGCACGTGTGTATCGTATCATATAGTAAAATTGAATTAATATTACTAAATTAAAGCTTTTTAGTAAATAATTATAATTGAAATAACATAGGAAAATTGCTTTTAAATGATTAATACAAATTGACATAGAGTTTATAGGGAGAAAGTGACATTGCTTCAGTAGTATTGTTTTTGACTTCACTCAATTTGGTAAAGAAACTTAACCAATAAAATAGAAAACATATATCAATATAAAAATGTCACCAGTTGTCTTTCCTCTTGAGGTTATGGCCATAAATAATGAACACCATTTAAGTACATATTTTCTCTTAAATATTCATACTTGAAATTTAGTATGTGCATAACACTAATAACGATAACCATAAATATTTCAATATTTTATCTTTATACATAATATATTTTTTACAAAATATTATTACTCAATTAATATTTGAGTGAGGCTATTATAAAGAGGTAATTTTACAAAATAAAATAAAAATGGAAAAAAGCCTAAAATACCCTTAAACTATTGAAAATGATACAAAATTACCCTCCGTTAACCTATTGGTCACAAAATATCCTTGACATCCACCTTTATGGCCCGTATTACCCTTATCCCAAACGGCCACCAATTTAAACTCATTTAATTAATTCATTAATGATGTGGCAGTCATCTATTGGCCATATTTTAATTAACCTAAACTAATTAAAAACCCAACTCATTTCCAAATCAGACCCGCCCCAAAATCAGTAAACCCATTTTATCACCCCAAACTACACACCCGGATCAAAAAAAAAAATTGTTGAATTTCCAAGAATATTAAACCGAGCATTGACCAAGAACAACTGATATATATCCAAAAATGATTTTTTTTTTTGCTGAAGTTTCATAAATATTAAACAGAGCACTACCAAGAACAATTAATTTACCCCAAAACACACACAGATCAATTTTTTGCTGAATTTTCAAGAATACTAAACGAAGCACGATAAAGAACAACTAATATACCCCAAAATACGTACCCAGATCGAATTTTTTGCTGAACTTTCAAGGAAAATGATAAACAACAGTTATTCATTCATCTGAAAAAATGCCCAAGAAAGAACAAAATCCTAATTTCATGAAGAACTTCTCCTCGATTTGATGTGGTTGTTTCAGATTCCCTAATTTACAATCAATCCAAACAGAATGCGAAGCAAATTATCCGCTCCAAGAAAGAAGAATTAGTGATTTGGGAATAGGTGAAAATTAGTGATTTAGAATAAGCTCCTTTTCAAATACTGCTCTGCTTTTAGTCTTTGGGTAGGTGAGGAGGACAACTTTTCCCGCTGCCACATATCTTGAAGTTATATCTACTTCCGAGAAATTTAACTTGATAATTATTTTAGTAAAGTTGGATAACTTCAGAGGAAAGAGAGGAAGAAGAAGAAAGCAACTTCAAGAACATTGGGAAAGTTTTAGGTTAATGGGCTTGCCCCTTTAGAATAATGGGTTTTTTAGTTGGGTCGGGCTATTTAAGGATCCAAATTTGGGTCGGGTTAAATTAATTTTGAATAATTATCTATCCAACGAATCTAAATGTGCCACATATTTAATGAGAAGGTTAACTAATCCAATTAATGAGACCGTTTGTGATAAGGGTAATATAGATGTCAAGGGTATTTTGTGGCTAATAGGTTAACGAAGGGTAATTTTGTACCAATCAATAGTTCAAGGGTATTTTAGGCCCTTTTTCAGAAAAAAAATATGTACTTCTATAGTGAATGTCAACACTGTTATAAGTAGAATGTTATAGAGACAAAAAATATAACATCAAAAATTAGTTCTGAAGAAAATTAGGTTGTTACAGTGAAATGATGTTGTAACGAACGATGGTTAAATAGAGGTTTGATTTTATGCCAAATATTTAGCTTGACCAATTCTTTGTTTTAGATATATATATTTCAGTAGTATAATTTAATATTAATATTTGAACAACATCACCTATGGTGAAAAATATTTCATTTCTTTAAGTTTCTACCTTATCTTTGTGGAATTGTAGTCTTCTCCTTTTTTCTGCCATATACATATCTTTTAGTTGTTGTCAAATGAAATTATCTAGTATCATATAGAAGTAGTATCATGATATAAAACATTAAACTTTTTCAATAAAACAAATCAATGGATGAATAAAATTTAAAGTATTATTTAGATAATCTTTAATTGATTTTAAGATCATTTTACAATCAATCACTATTTTCTTGTCGTCTATTTTTATATAGCTAGCAAGGAGTGTATCTTGTGACATCACTTTCTCAGATAAAAATGAACACAAAATAACAGAAGATTCATACTTAAAAAATTTCATACTCAATATAAATATTAAAAAGAAAAAATATATGGAACAATTCATATCCAATGAAGAAAGAGTATATGTTCATGCTATATTCGCTCTAGTGTTCCATTTGATTAAAATCTCTTGCCACCACCACTTTACTTTCTATGTTCATTTTTACTTACATATCTATTAGAAAAATAATTATTATAATGACTATATTATCATATTATAAGTAAAAGTAAAAATCTATTTTTGAAACAGTGGACTTAACATCAAAACTAATAATTCAATAGACTACGTTGATGCCCACTGTTTTAGCAAAATTAGGAAGAAACTCCTTCGTTTAAGGGTAAAAGAATAAAAAAATGAAGAAACAAAGAAGAAATATCTTACCTCAATCATGTTCCTTTTTTCGTATTTGTTTATTATTATTAACTCTCTCACAACTTGATCTATTAATTTTATTAGAAAAAATAATTCACAATGTGTGTATTCATCACTGTTCACTCGTTATGTGAACACTAATTATTAAATTCTCTCTAGAATAAAAACACAAAAGAAACTAATTAAAGAAACAAAACAAGAAAAAGAAATGACAATCCTCACGCACTATATATAGAAGTTTTCTGTCTGAAGCAAAGTTCAAAGTTAATTGCACATTTCTCTATTCTCTTCTTTTCTTCTTTAATAGAAAACCAACACCTAAATTTCAATGCTAAGAACTTCGGCAAAACATATCAATGGCTTGGGGATGAATCATTTATGAAAATTTTAAATAATCTCAAATTGTCATAAATAAGAGATCCCAAGGAAGTTATAAGGAGTGAATGGTTATGATTTATGATCGAAGAAACATGAAGGTCAAAATTGTTGTAACTATTTGTAGGAAATAAGCCTTTTTTAATAAATAAAATATGTAGGTTAATTAAAAGGGTATTCATGTTCTAAAATGATATAAATAATATTAAAGTATGTATATGCTGGAAATCGTAAGAGGAAAATGTGAGTGAATAATTTGCTACAATTTACTCACCAACTATTTCTTATGTGGTACCTCAAATTTTGAAATTAATCAACTGTTGCAAATAACACTTGGGATTTTTTAAGAAGAAGAATAGTAGAAAACTTTAAAAAAAATCGTAGTTTAAAAGTGAGAGGAAATCCCTCTATTTATATCTAACAAATAATAGTATGAATAGGTGCTAATTGTGCCTTATCAGAAAAGTCACAACCCTTCAAAAAAGTCACCACTCTTCGGAAAAGTCACTGCTCATCAAAAAAGTCACAACCCTATGAAAAAGTCATAACTTATCGGAAAAGGCACAACCCTTTGGAAAAGTCACACCCCTTTGAATAAATCACAACCCTAAGAAAAAGTCACAACTCATCGAAAATGCCACAACCCGTCAAAAAAGTCATAACCCTTCGAAAAAGTCACAACTAATCAGAAAAGTCACAACCCATTAATGTGAAAAGGTATCTACTTTTAATATACTAAAACTAATTAAATAAAGAAAGAAATTTTTAATTGGGGATATTATAGTAATTCAACATTCAAATTTGTGAGTTCATGTTTTTAAGGTAGTATAGAATAGAAAGATAATAATATAAATAAATATTGATATAAAATATAGAAGATATACTAAATTGGATGTTTTTAGTTGGAGCATTATATTAATTTATCATTCATGTTAGGGAGTGTTAAAATTCTATTGAACTTTGAGATTCTCTACGTCTGTAAATCACACTTGAGTTAAGAAGAGAAGAATAGAAAACATAAAAAAATCGTAGTTTAAAAATTTGAGGAAACTCCTCCATTTAAAGTTAACAAATGGTAGTATGAGCATGTGCTTATTGTTCCTTATCATAAAAGTCACAACCCTTCAGAAAAGTCACAACCATTCGGAAAGGTCACAACTCATCGGAAAAGTTACAACTCATTGGAAAAGTCGTAAGCATTCAATGAGAAGAGACATTCAATGAGAAGAGGCCTTCTTTTAATAAAATACAAAATAAATAAATAAATTTAATATTAAATGTAGAAGATGTACTAAATTTGGTGTTTTAAGAAGAAGAAGAGCAATAAAAAACTTGATTTTTTTTAGTTGAAATGTGTGGAAACCCCTCTTTTTATAGCCAACAAAGGGTAGTGTATGAAAAAATGATTATTGTACCTTATTAAAAAAGTCTCAACCCTTTAGAAAAGTCACAACCCTTCGAAAAGGTCACAACTCATCGAAAAAGTCATAACTCTTTGGAAGGGTCACAACCCTTCGGAAAAGTCACAACACTTTAGAAAAGTTACAACCCTTCGAAAAGGTTACAACAAATCGAAAAAGTTATAACTCTTTGGAGATGTCACAACTCTTCAATGTGAAAAGTTGTCTGCTTTTAATATAATATAATATAAATAAATAAATATAGTATAATATAATGCAATCATATATAT
>JAJONR010009230.1:0-28210 GCA_029582245.1 Solanum etuberosum
AGGGGGGAGGAGGAGGAGGAGGAGGAGTAGGAGAAGGAGTAGAAGGAGTAGAAGGAGAAGAGGAGTAGAAGGAGTAGAAGGAGGAGAAGGAAGAGGAGTAGGAGGAGTAGAAGGAGGAGAATGAGGAGGAGTAGGAGGAGGAGAAGGAGGAGGAGGAGTAGGAGGAGTAGAAGGAGTAGGAGGAGAAGGAGGAGGAGGAGGAGAAGGAGAAGGAGCAGAAGGAGAAGGAGAAGGAGAAGGAGAAGGAGAAGGAGGAGGTTGCAAAAATTGTATTCATACCAGAATTATATTCATATAAATTTTGTTTGTCAATTATTTTTCTTTTACTCAGCATTTGTATTTGTATTAAGAACATTATATTTCTTTTTTAGTTTGTAGTCATTCCAATAGGTATGCCAAATAGATTTGTAATTCTTAAGCATAGATGTATCCTATTTTTTTCATAGTTAATTTGTATTATTTTTTTAAAATATAGTATCATTCATTGTATTATTTTCACTATGTATGCTATTTTTTTTTCCAGAATCTTGTATCCCTATTTCTTTCATAGTTAATTTGTATTTTTTTTTTATAATATTGTATCATTCGTCGATTGTATTATTCCACCATGTATGCTATTTTTTTTTTCAGAATCTTCTATCCTTTCATAAATCATATTCATATGTAATGATTGAATTATATTGAGATACAATCAGTAATATTTTTGTAATACAAATAAAAAATTGGCAGTCATGTAATACAATTTCACTTCACAGAGTGAAATGTAATACAATTTCACTGGAATACAATTTTAGTTTTCATTATGAAAGTAATATACCAATTTTAATTTGAATGGTAAAGTGAGCACATAAAATGTAAAAATTATTGGTATACAATTACAAAGAAAACATAATAAATTTTTTCTCTTTTCTGTTATTAAATAATTGTATTCTTTTAAATCAAACAAATAAAAAATACATAAATCAGATATATAACAAACTAAAATATTGACATTTTAAATAAATATTGAAAGTGTAGTTAAGGAATCCTATTAAATGTCAAAATATTGACATTTTGAAAATTTTCCCATAATTCTATTGACAAAAAATTATACTAAAAAGAAAAATGATCTAGAAATTTTGTTTGGTACAATAATAACATATCTAGCAATTATAAATGGATTAGCATCTTTTGACTTCTTTTAAGTCTTCCATATATTTCCTTAATTTATTTTAAATTGTGATTTTGGCACATTGATTCTACTACTACTAAACTAAACACAAATAATGCAGGAGAAAGAGGGTCAATTAAATCAAATATTCCTATATTCCCAATATTTATACACCTTCCACTCTTTTATCAGTACTTTGTTAACAGTGTATTTAAGAAAAAAATATTCTTTTATTTTTGTCAAACCAATGGATATATACAATACTTGTGCAATACTCCAATTATTTAGTGCAAAAATGAAACTTCAAACACCATACTAGCTAGAGGTGTTAAATAAGCGACTTAGGTTCAATTTGGATGAATTAAAATGATCGAGTTAATAAACGAGCAGATTATTACTTTTTAAAAAAAATTATGAACTTGAATTAAAATGAATTGAGCTTAAATTGGCTAAAAAATGCAGGTAATAATTCAACCCACACCATTCTTACCAAGTTTTAATCCTTTATTTGTTCTTTGATACTTTTTAATATCTAATAAAACTATCTTTTTTACTATAAATATATACAACATATCAAAATCAATTTGGACTACATGTAAGCCCAATATTTCTCAACCCTTAAAAAGTAGGAAACCCTCTTCCCTTTCTTTTATTTATTAGGATAATTTAATTATAAAATTGGAGTACTTGATTAAACAGTATAATATTTAATATTGTGCTATAAATATTTATGTTTTAATAAAAAAAATTAAATGATGGGCCGATCCACCCAGCCCACATCGTTAACCATTCCAAAACCCGTCAAAATGTTAGGTCGATCCAGCCCAACCTATTAAATATCTAAGGAAAACCCGAAAAGGATAGACTGAAACCGACCCATATTAACAGCTCTACGTAATTCTTCTCGTCGACTTACCCTCACAATCTACAGCTAGAAGATGCTTAGAACTCCCAACACTTGGAAAAAAATATAAGCATATAAAATAAATAATTTATTTATTTTTTAGCGGTTAGTAATTAAATTAGTTGGCCAAAAAAGAAAACTACCACTTCAATTAAGTGCAACACAGCAAATAGCACTAACACAAATGTATACTATATGCTATAAGTTTCACAAATTGACTTTTGCATATATTCCCTTCTTTCTATCCTTTTCTAATACGGAATCTAAAAATTGGGATGACATCAACATTCAAAGACGTGTGGTCTACCAGTCAATTATCAACGTACTCGATGAATACATTTTGAAATACAGATATATATATATATATATTGACAAAAGTCGAACACACAATTTTCGACCTATCGAATACTACTATAAAAATAATTAATAAAACGAGTTAGTTTATATTTGCATGTTAGTTAACACTAGCCAGAAGGAAGTGACTAAGAAAGTGGAGAACTTTAGTAGTACATATTGTGCTCTATTCCCTTTGTTGATTCCTTTCTACTTTTTTTTACTTTAGGTACTATCAAGTCGGTCTGCTAACGCCTTTATCTTTCTTATTTATAAGCCACAACCTACCTCCACAAGTGTCTATATATATATATTGTGCTCTAGTGTCCTCTTTCACCTCAAAATATCTCCAACTCCTTCTCTAAATTAAGCCTATTAAATTTCAATGGCTAAAGTTTACCCAAACAAGTCAAATTATCTAAGTACAATTTCTTCTTCATCTTTTTCTTCTATTTCATCTAACTTTTATGTGAGTCCAAGAAGAGAAATATTCACTTTGTGGATGAAATCTCTAGTGTACCATGGAAATGGATGTACTGTTTATGACTCAAATGGACAAATTGTTTATAGAATTGACAATTACAATATTAAACGTAGCAAACAAGTTCATCTTATGGATTCCAATGGCAAAGTTCTCTTTTCTATTCGAAATAGGGTAAGTACCCTTCACCTGTTTATTTACTTAATTATATTTTCAACGATACTAATATATTATTATTATTTTTCCACAGAAAGTTCCGGTATTTGGACATTGGGATGGCTATAAATGGAGTTATGATGGAGTGACTAGTAAAGAAATACCATGGTTTCAAGTGAAGAAAATTCACAATGTTCTTAGAGGAGATAATGTGAACTATTATAATGTTATATTGGGATGTAATTCTGAAGCAAGTTGCTATAACATTATTCTTGCCACAAAATCTATCAAGATTGTGAACCAACATGGTCAACTTGTCGCAGAGGTAATTAATCTGTCAGATCACCTAAAAGATAACTATATATGTAATTGTTCGTTATCTCGAAACAAGACAAATTACATGTGTATATGAGTACTAATAGTGTTAGTGAATTTGTGTTTATTTTCAGGTAAAACAAAAACAAGCAAGTTCAGGAGTATTATTTGGAGATGATGTATTAACATTGGTGGTTGAACCTCATGTTGATCAATCATTAATTATGGCTCTTGTCACTGTTTGTGGTCTAATCCATCACAAAATTTGATTAGTACTTATTAATTAGTAGTTTAGTACTAATATAAGTTTCTTCCTAGTTACTTTTTCTATGTAATAATAATTGTAATCACTATCCTCCCTTTGTTCTTGGAAACAGGGAAAAGAGAAGTTAATTATAGTTTGTACCTTGAGGAATGAGTTGTTTAAAGTTGAAGTGTACAACTCTATTATCACTAAATTTGGAATAACATCTTACTGATGTGATAGATTACCTAACCATTTCATAATAAATGAATTTCCCAACTTTTGGGATAGTGAATCACTTTTGACGACCGTGTTGTTCAGACCAGCTTGTGTGCACCTCGACTATTTCATCAAATACTTGCTAGACTGCTACCTACTACCAGCACAAGCATCAGATAACTCTACTTATGAAAGCTAAAGCAGCATCTAACATTATTGTATTTGCATTATTCTGGTAAGTTGTCTTTGTGCGACCTATATGTCTGTCACGGATTCAATCCATTGAAGCAACCACTAATGTTCGTATTAGGGTAGACTGTCTACGCAATAAACTTCTTAATGATCAAATAGCTGTACAAATTTTCTTCTTTTTACATATCAAAGAATGAAAGATTTCTGTCCATGAAATATGAAACTAAAAAAAAGAAAAGAACGCTTGATAAACAGAAGACATTCCCAGTCAATACTCACAGAAACAAGTGAAAATACTCTTACACAACTTGCAAGTGAGACATCTATGTTGTAAACTACTTTACATTCTTGTATAATATCTAGGGCTAAAGTCAAGCACTATATGCTAGAAACAAAATATTTTAAAAAAACTGAGAAAAAAGGAAAAAATCCCTCACCAATATACATTTATTTTTTTTTATTTTTTTTTGTTGATACAATTCACATTTAATATTCTGGCAGAAAAAGAACCTGGTTTCATTACCTCCCTGGAGGCTGGAAATGTCTTATGGATTCTTTTTTGCATTACGCAATTTCATTACTAGCTGCTGTCTTTCTCCTTCTACCTCAGCAAACTTGAGGCTTAATTCTGAATATCTCTCTTGCATTTCCATCAGTTCATCTTCCATTACATTGTTCTTTTCCTTCAGTAGTTCAACTTCGCAGGACAATTCCTCGAGATGTCTTGTATTAGATGATGAGTCTTCCATTTCCTTGTTAAGTGAATAGCTGCAAGTATAAAGGTATTCCAATAAGAATGATGATAAAGATAGGACACATTCATATTACTGGTAAGCTATCCGAGCAGGATTTGAAAGAAAACGCTAGGAAGATCAAGGCATAATACATAAACAAACACTCAAACTTGGCCTTAGCTGATAAGTAAGCACTTCAACTTTGAGTATGCAAATCTAGACATAGCACTCGTCTCCACTGTGTCAGTTGAATACTCCAACTTACAAAATGATCATCTAGACACCTCCAAAATTTATGTGCCACGTCAGCATAGGATGTCCACGAGACACAGTGGGGACGAGTTGGGGTATTTACTTGAGTTGTCTAGATGTGAACTCACCAAGTTGAAGTGTTTACATGCTAGCTGAGGTCAAGTTTGAGTGTTTTTTTATGCATTATGCCAAAGATGAACTAAGATTATGAGAACTCGTACCTCTTCCTTGTCAACATTTGATTGGAACTTTCATCTTCTTCTGGACTAAGAACTTCTGCAACTACCTGTATCATATATGAACCAAAAACTTAAATGCTATTTCATAAAGTTCAATACGTGCTAAAATCTCACGAATGTCCATTCAAACTTGAACGAGTTAATTTTGCTCAGTACTTAAGCAGTTAAGCTATAACCATACAATAATACTTGTGTGCTCAATGTGTTATCCTTGTGCACCAATTTATAAGTTCTCAAGAGAAGAATAAACTGTCTTGCTGCTGACATTTACTAAAGTAACTTAAGTAACGAGTTAGATGGCGTGAAACTGACCTTTCGGGACTCTTGTTCAGAGAGCCTTTCTGCATTCTGACTGAGTTCTTCTAATCTTTTATCTAACTCCTCTATTCTGTCTTGAAGATCTCTCTCCTTCTCCAAAAATGAACTAGTTGAGCTCTCCAGTGCACTTTCCTTCCGCTTGATTTGACCCTGTTGATCATTAAAAATTTATACAAAATTAACAACTGTTACTATTTCAAAAATTAATTCATGCAAGGTTTCGAGCGCGAAGGAACACAATAAGTTTATTAAAAATACACAGTTTATTTCCTAGTAATATCATAAAGACAATCTTTGTATATAATAAAAAGAGCAAAATATGTAATAGAAGATGAAGATAGCAACTCCTATTGAAGTTAGAACTACATTCTGGTAGAGTAAATGCTGGTAAATGTTTACCTCAAGCAACTTTATCTTCTCTTTAAGACTTGCAACTTCTCTTGAGCCTGCGGATGCGGGCATGGATTTGTTGTTCTTTGATATTGTTTTCATTCCATTAGTAACTATTACTCGACTATTTGCATCCTTGAGCTTTTTATCTAAACCATTCAATGCATCCTCTTTCTTCTTTAGATCACCTTTCAATTGAGATACCTGCTTTTTCAATTTTTCTTTCTCCACCTCGTCCTCAAACAACATCCTTTTCATTTCATTGCACCTAGATTTAAGATTATCTACTTCCGATTGCAGTTTCTGAGCTATTGCCTCCTTCTCATCCTTAAGAGACCTCATATTGTTTAATTCCTTAAGAGACTCATCGGCTTCTTTTCTCACTGATGCAAGCTTAGTCTCCAGTTCACTTCTTTCATTGTGACCTTGTTCTACAAGCAATTCCATTTCTTTAATTGATGTCCTCATCTTATCTAACTCTGCCATCAGGCTGCTCTTCTGTTCTTCATGATCAGAAGATATTTTCTTGTCTGTTAGAAGGTTTTCAATTTCGGCTTCGAGGATAATAATTTTCTGTGACAAGTACAGGTGATTTTCTTTGGCAAGCTCTTCTTGTCTCTGTATTTGCGTAGATTTTTCTTCAATTTCTGTCTGCAACTTTTCTATTTCACCTGACATTTTACTCACTTGGCTGGAAAGCTCAAAAACCCTTACTCCATGATGGTCTTTGGTTGACTGAAGCTCCTCAGACGATTTCCGGAGCATGTTTTCAAGATGCATTTTCTTTAAACGGAATTCGTTAGCTTCATTCATTGCTTTGCTAGCCAATTTTTCATTAGCCTCAAAAGTGGATGACATTTGGACAGTGAGCCGTTTGAATTCCTCCTGAAGCCGCTCTGCTGTGCTAGCATTTTGCCATCTTGTCTTCCTCAGGGCTTCTTCAGCTCGTATCGCTCTCTGCTCCTGTTCAACTTTATCACGAGTAAGCAGATTCAGATCAGCTTCAAATTCTTGGGCTTGCTTTTCCAGTTCCTCCTCCAAGTTTCTCACTTGAGCTTCGAGTTCACTAATGGTGACTAAAGAGTCAGAGAATTCTTCAGATTGCTTCTTCAGCTCATTCTCCAAGCTGTCAATCTGGGCTTCCAGTTGACCTACAGTAGCATATGAAGAAGAACATTCATACTGCATCTTCAATTGTTCTTGTAGCTCACTTTGCTCCAGTTTGTAAGACATGTCATGATTTTCTTGCTTCAGTATCTCATAGTCAAGCGCAAGTTGCTCCATCTGCATCTCTAACTCATCTCGATCTCTTCTGTAGATCTCAATTTCTCCATGTAGGTCCATGATTTTTTGTTCTAGCACATGTGTGTCCTTGGCATCAGTATGCTCTCTCACAAGCTGCTCAAGTGCTTTTTGCTCTTCATCGTCTTCATCGGACATTTCATTTTTGGAGTTGGAGATAACATCTGGAAACTTTTCAGCATCATCAGAGGTCGTTGATTTGTTCGGTAGGCTAGTAATTTCTTGGTTTTTCTGTTCCAACATCTCATCTAGATCACGGACAGCAAGAATTAGTTCAGAATTTGATTCTTGTGTCTTCTGAAGTTGTATCTGAAGATTGGCATTAAGGTCCTTCTGATAATTCAACTCTTGCCTAAGCTCATCTACAAGGGCTTGAATATCTCCATTGTCGTAAATCAACTTGTCTTTGGACCTTGTATCATCCATACGTCTCTGCGAGGCTTTATATTTATCGCATTCTTCCTTGAGAGCATCTCGTTCCTCCTTCAAGCTAGCTACCTCTTTTGATAGGTCCGATCCCCTTTTGCTCTCCCTGACTATCTGTTTCCGAAGAGTCTGTAGTTCCAAATCTGTCATGTCTGCCTGCCTAGCCATAGCAATGAGATCTGTTTTGAGCTTTTCAACAACATCTGAGTCCTCAAGTGATGTTAATGTTAGAAGAAGGGCTTCTTTCGGAGTGCCTGCTGAAGCATCTGTACTTGCTTCAAAAGCAGAACCTCCCATCCACTCCCATTGTACATCCAGACTTTCTTCATGAACTGTTGTTGAGACATTGCTATTTTGCTTGAAGGGAACCAAAGCATGATTCAGAGAGGATGGGAAGTTTATCTGCTCGTGATGGCCCATGTTGTTCTTCAATGAAACTTCACAAGGTATATCAAGCCCTGAGCTGCTCCCAGAGCTGGACAGGGTAATATCAGATTCGCTTGATGTCCGGCAGTTATCGTTCTTTCCAGCATTTTGAGATGCAGGTTTATTGGCCAGATCATCCTGTCATACAAAGGATCAAGTAATGACATAATCTTATCAGTCAAGAATCGGAAAACCAAGGACAAGCATAGTTGATTGAATGATTGAATATGCAGCATATACACGATTTTTTTTTTGTGTGTGTTCGTGTGTGTGTGCATGCACACACACGAGAACCAAGTGCAATAGCAAGCTTTGAGAAGTTGATCCCAAAATTTATCGGTCAAGGACAGAGTCAAAATGCTTCCAAAATATGACCAAATCAGAGACAGATCTTTAAGGTCTTTATGTATTTACCTCAATAGAATTGTCTTCAACTATTGCTTCGAAATCACTATTGCTTAATTGTGACCTCAAGCTTCTATCCAGAGAATTAACTTTTGCATTTTCGGTTTCTTCAACAACACTGTAAAGACACCACAAAAATGGAAACTTTTGTTTAGTCATTAGATTCAACTTGCAATCAAGATTTAAACACACACATGAAAATCATGAAACTCTTCTGGAAATCGGATAGCACCTTTGATCAGCAGAATCTTGAATCCTCTGAATCGAAACCTATAGTTAAACATATGTCAATCGGAAACCAATTACACCATCGAAAAGAATTAACAAAATACCAATCCTAAAACATTCTTTTAAAAAGGGTTAAAAGACTTACATGCAACACAGCTTCAGATTTTGAATTTCTGAGAGGAAGAGACACTAAGGACACCTTAGTTGCATCAGCATAACTCGAAAAATCAATTGAAGCTTCACCAACTAATACAGCTTTTGAAGAACCCTACACAGTATACATCCAAAGAACTCATATAACTCGCTTAATTATCACGCAGCGTAGCTCATAACGAAACCATAAACTAGAAATGTTGCTTACAGTTCCCACAACAAAGTTATAGATCCGCTCATGAATCTTCCCCGTCTTTGGCTCTCGAACGAATTTCACAGTTTCGAGAACTCCATTCTCCCAATAGCAGCTCCCATCACGAACAGTGGCCTTCTCTGATCTCACCGTTGGCTTTCCAACATCAGCAGGGACCACAGATACCATTAATGCATCTCCTTTTACCTGTGACACCTAACAAATATCTCCATTACACTTCAATGCCTAACAGTCAATCCTTCAACCACCCAATTTACACCCCCCACCCCACCCCAACACCCCCCAAACCTCAACACTCAAATCCAATCAAAAAACAACTTAGAATAGGAAAATGGAAGCAGAAAACAGCTCCATTGACAAGAAAATGCAAAATTATATGAATCATATGATGTCTAAATCAAAGATCTTCACAATGTGAGTATTGAAACTTCATTTTAACAAAATCAACCATCCCCCACTCCACCCCCACCCCATACAGAAACAAATTAGATTGTATCAGTCATGAATGTGCAACCAACACTAAATTTCACATTGTCATTTCCAATGCATTCAACACTAATTTCCAAGAAAAGGGAGTAAATAAAAATCCAATCTTTAACTAAATTAGCTCCCAAAAACAGTAACAATACCTGAGTTGCATGAAATTGCAACTTGAATACAGCTTTGATCTTGTTCTTCTCGCTCCTCCATCTCGAAGACTTGAACATTTTTTCCACTTTTAACCCTCAATTAACACATTTTCCCAAAAACCCACCTCAAATTCTCGCCGGAGCTCCGGCGTACACTGCCGGAAAATGACTATACAGCTGAAAAACCACTCAAATTCCCAAATTTAAGAATACCAAGATTGAGTTTTGCAGTGTAGAGCTGAAAAAAGTAATCTAAAGGAAGAAACAGAGAAGGAGACGCGTGGCACTGAGTTAACACAGTGAATGAAAATGTGAGCTAAAACAGAGCTAAAATGGAGCCATTGTTGAAATTTTCAGAGGTTTTACATGAAATGCTTGTGAAAATAATCAAGAATGTGTTAAGAAGACAGAGATCAGTAGATCTGAAGTGGGTTTTCTTCCAATTTTTCACACACACACAGTGGCTCTCTCTCTCTTCTTCTTTCTCTTTCTCTCTCTGTATCTTGTGTATGTATATATATAACAGTTCCCTTTGAAAAAGATTACTCAAATAGTGACAATTTATATATTATTATTATTATTATTATTCTACTTTGGCTAAATAATTGGCTTTATTATTTTTATTTTATTTTTCAACAATTGGGGAAAGAGAAAGAAGAAAATAAATTATTGTAAAGGGAAGCTTCTTTGTCTTGTTTCAAGAATCTGACTGATCAGATATTAGGTGAAATCTTCTAGGAAAATCATTAAATTAATTGTATGATATATCCCTATAATTAATTGTAAAACTATTATTCCTCTATTTTAATTTATTTACTTTTATTTTTCTTTTTAGTCTGTTTAAAAAAATATTTGTTATATAATTTTTTACGTACATGTTGAAGATCATAAACATTAAAGGACATTTTGATAGATTTCACGTGAGAGTTTTGGACCATATGAACAAGTTTTTTTGTTGATTTCTCAAATTTTGGGTCGAATTAAAATCAGATAAACAAATTGAAATGAATGAAATCGTATCTCCTATAAATTTTTGTCTAGATTAATAAAAAAAATTTCTCTCTTTTCCATAAAAGTAATTATTGAATATGTTATTGTTATCATCATAATATTAAATCTTGAATTGTCTTTAATGACCTTCAAATTATTTGTTGGAATGATCTTGCTTAATGGTTAATTGAATATGTCAATCAAAAAAGAAAAATGCTTATCACTTTCTGCATTTGGGTAAACACCATAATTCTAAGAAATTTTTTTCATCAAAATCAATTTGTGTTATTTTCTTATTCAAATACTTCCTCTAATCCTCCTACTTCATCACGCTTAAGTAGGAGGCTAAGGAGAGTAGAATCATAAAGATCAATCAAGCTAGACAAAAACGAGACTATGGACCGTGCATCCTGTTTTATTTTACAACGTAAATTGTTCCTAGGCATAGGATTCTAATGCAAAAATCCTTTTTGAAAAATTTCTATTTTTGGGTCTTCAAAAATAATATTTGTTGTTATATTATCATCAATCTATTCAACAATTATTATATTTTTGGCAATATTCAATTTTCATTAAATCAAAATCATCATGCAATATAGATCATAGTTACTATTTAAAGAAAAATAAAAAATCACTTGTATATGTGTTAACTTTCTTAATTCTCTATTCCTTAAAATTTTCCTTTTGGTACAATTCAAAAATTATTTTGACAAGAACAAGCACACCAAGACTTTAAAAATCTTAGGTTTGAGATAATAAGTTATGTTGTATAATCAAAGCATAACTCAATTTTTATGGTTTGAATTATTATTTATTTGAGATATATAATATAATAGTGATAATAATGTATATAATGTGATTTCATAAATAATGTCTGAAAAAGATAATTTGTACTCTGCTTATCTCATTTTGTGAAGATAGAAATATTATTTTTAATAAACTCTCTGCTTAAGTAAAGCACATCAAAATCAACAAAAAAAAAGAAAATACAATCATGATTCATGAAAAAGTCATATAAGAAAAATAATGAAGAAAAGAACTATATCAATAATAAATAGTTATGATAACTGAAATAAATTTGAGATAAAATAAAAAATGAAAAGAAATAATATTACCTACATGTATTCAACTTTTTTTTCCTTTTCAATTTTTAAGGAAAATGCAAAATCATTGTCGAGGTAAATGAGAGATTAGGTGGCCCTTACTTATAGGTGAATGGTCCATTATTATTTTATTTTATTTTTCTTATAGAAACTACACTTTTTTGACTCATAAAATCTTAATGTCATATCAATATTCCCTTCACTAAAAAGGGCGAAAAATATATATAAAAAGTGGATAAAAATATCAAATACATATTAAAAGCTCAAATGTCCCATTTCCTCAAATTGGGGGGTCACTTAAATTAAAAGCTACCCACTTTTATCAAATTTATTATGGCTGACATATATTCAAGTTTGGAATTTGGATATGTCTCTAACTTTATTTATTACTAATATATATTTTTATCTTATTAAGTACTTAATAATGATGTATATTATACTGATTTGATATATTCACCGCGTGGGCTAACTTTTTATTTTGATTTATATTTGAGATTCGACTAACAAGGATTCTTGTTGGAAAGTTTAATTTGAGATAAAAAAAACAATTCCCATCAAAGAGATTATTTCGAACACAATTTTTTGGTCAATTCATTTATAATTAAGTAAACAAGTACGTATTTAAGAAAAATGATAACATAATTACGAGACTGGAGCCGAAAGGGCAAAAAAATTGAATGGAATTTTCAAAAAAGCAACAAAAATAAGTTTCAAACCAAAATGATAACATTTAAACGGGAGGGTAAAATGGTCATTTTCTAATAATATACCGACGGTGGCTTGAAGACAAAGGAGCTGTAAAACAAAACCCAAAGGCTCTGTTACCAACGGTTACGTGTTAAGTGAGATTAATTACTGATTAACTAATTTTAAGAAAAGGACCTTTTAACTAATAAATAAATAAATCCCGTTTTGCTAAATTATTTTATGACACAATTTGGGTAATATAATAAATTAATAACGTAAGCAAAAATCAACTCAATAATGACCCAATTTATTGTCCCCTTGACAAATTTGTAATTTGATAATGGATACGAAAATCAATCCTCCTTGTTTGTTTCTAGATTTTTATTCATCAAATTATATACTACTGATCTTGGTTAAGAAACCCAAATATCGTAATAGTTGTAGTCTCAAAATGTGTAGATAATAAAAAAAGAATAATTAAAAAAAAAAAAAGTAAACGCAGTGAAGTATAATAATACAGAAATTAAATCATGAAATAATAATAAGAAATTGACATAGCACGTGGTATAGGTAAGTCAATTGGATTATAGTTGTATAAATAAAGAATCGGATATTCTATATATTTATTGGAATTTGATTAAATTTAAATTCACGCATGATATGATTTATTTCTAAGGATAACACTCCCAACAATATTTTTACCATTTTCGAGAGTTCGAACTCAAGATCTCTGATTGAGTATGAATGAATTCTGAACTATTCCACTGCGATTTATATTAGTTGACCTTGGTAATTCAACCAAGACCAACGAATCACAAAGTAGATCTAGATTACGTTTTGTTTGCATTATATTGAAGATATAAGAAATACATACGTATAGCTAATTTTCACAGCTATTATTTGCATTAATATTTTGACACCTAACTAGTTATACCAACTTGGAAGTTAACAATACTAAAAGAAGACTTCGATTTTCAAACACACTACTCCCTCCATTTTAAATTAATTGAATTGTTGAGATGTTTCACACAAATAACTTTTCATTTTTACCCTTATTAATTATTGTCAAATTTATGATTAATATAACTAAACATTAATTAATAACTAATTCCAATACTAACTAATGAAGGGTAAAATTGGAAGAACATTTTAAAAATAGTCTTGAAAATTGAACAATTAAGTTAATTTAAAAAATGAAAAATGTCTCAACAATTCAATTAATATGAAATGAAGGGAGTAGTGTATATTATAGAATGAGGATTAATTTCTCAGAAGATCATCGAACTAACAATTTTTCAGTAAAATTTCACTAAATTTAATGTTTGTTTTGTTTGTAAGTACGAAGACCTACTTGACGCTAGGAGAATAATTAAAGGTTCGTAAACATTATCCAATATTCATCAACAATGTTGAACACTATTAATTTAATGGTACTCTAAATCATTTAGTCATAATTATTGAAGTAAAAAAATATTCGAACTTTTAGGTGGGTGGTACTAATTTATTATATGGTAATTAATAAATGGAATAGAGTATTTATTAGATACTTTGAAGAAAGATTTGTTTGGTAGAAATTGAACTATTATTATAATGAGAAAAATGACTGTTCAGTGTATAAAACATTTCGTATTTATTCAGGATTCGGGAAAAGGTGTGAAGTAAACAACTATCGTAATGCAAATATCAATAATTGCTTCCATAACTCAAACCCATAAATAATACGAATATATTTAATATAAATATTATTTTAATGATAAAAATACACGATAAAATTATTGTGCATGTTGGAATATTATTTGTTAGGAAAGACATGTATAACGGAAATGGACAAGCTACATATACGTTAGGTTCATGAAAATACATATATTTATTCAAAGCTTATTTTAATTTAAATATAAGAATGAAAAGAGTTGTTAGAAAGGTAAGCTGTTGGATTATATAATATGTTGGGGTCACTTTAAGTTACGTTTTAGGAATGGTGAAGTACCAATAATATTTATGTTCATTACCAAAAAAATAAATATCATTTAATGTTTTTTATGGTCTTACTACTTTATTTGTAATAGGCAGTTTGTTTATTAATAAAACTTTAATAATCATTACCATCTCAAATTCATATTATTTGTCTTTTAAGATTTGTAAACTTTTTTTACTAATGGCTTAGTGAAACTTTCTTCTTCCGGTCTTAAAGTGATAGAGAGGTTTCTTTAAATAGATCGATCATGTTCTCTCTTATAAGTCTTGGGATAAATAAAAATTCATAAGATTTTTTATCTAAAATAATCTTTATTTAGCTCTGTTAAACGTCTTAATTAATTAACACTCTTATTATAATTAGACATTTTTTGTATGCATATTACAGCTTTATTATTCTCTAGAAAATTTACTTAATATATACTTACGTAACATCGTTCTTTAGAAAATAATATGTATTCAACATGTCAATACCGCTTGAAAATAATGCAAAGTAAATAACAACATCATTCTCAACATGAAGTAATTAGGTATTAGAAACCACACTACTCGAAACAAAAAATTATATACAAGCCTAGTCAATAGATCAATATTGTCAGGATAAAATTCTGTATACATCAGTATTAATCAAATTTCAATATAGATATCAGATATCGAGCAGAAAAGAATTGATAAAGGATAGCGATAGGAGGATGTTGATAAGGACTTAAAGACACATACGTGTAACATGAAAATCATAAAAAAAAACTTCCATAAAAGGGAAATAAAAAGAAAATAGCCACTTTTCTTGGCTTTAAAGAGGGTTCATGGATTGAGCGTGAGAGAAGTGACGTTTTTATATCAGTCATACTATATTATAAAAATAAAATTAATCACTTCCTTCTTTACTCACCAGCTGAAAAAGACTTAGACCATATGGTATATTTGGCTTACCAAATATATATGTTATTACATTATTGTATCCATTTGGTTACTATTTTGTGTATATTCCGTTAGTTACTTTTTTTCGAAAGCATAGAGGGTATGTCCAATAGTGGCGTACGTAAAATTTTATATTAATGTGGACTTATTATCATAATTCGACAACTAATGACATATATACCCACTTTTTTTAGCTCGAATATTAAATATATACTCTTTATGTTTGAATTTACAATAATAGTAACAAATATAATGTAATCCTATAGAATAGGGATTTTTTTGTCGAACACATATGTGATGCAATTTCTTTTTAAGCTTGTCATAAAAAGAATGATACGTTTCATCATTTAGAAATAAATGTCAAACTTCTAATTTATTCTTAATGAAATAATTTATGGTTACAAACGTCTCTTCATTCCTTATGATGTGTATTTAGTTAAAGTGCATCACATAAATTGAAACAACAGAGTAGTTAAAAACTTATACAAATCTATTCATATCCATAATTAAGTTCTCATGATCCATTCAGAGACGGATTTATAGCCTAGTTTATGATACACGTGAACTCCACGCATAGAAATTCTAGATCCGCTTCTATCAACACCAAAAAGATATATGCACAAAGTGAAAGGCAAGACATTGGTCATCTGACTCAAAAAAAGGTTCTGTGGTTTCTTGCTATAAATATTCTTTTCTCAGAGAAACTGAGTAGCAATAACTACCCTTTCCTAACTGCAACTCACTTTACAAAATGGGACCAAAAATTTTGTGCCATTTAAAGATTGTCTTGTAAGGCTCATCTTTAACCTCCCATAATGCCTTGGTGGGTGAGTACAAAGTGCCAATGGTCCAAACTAACACATGGTATGTCCACCACTTTCTTATTACTAATTCACCACCTTTTACCGTGAATATTTTGGTGAAACGACTTCCGAACAATTTTTTGTAAAGCTTTTAAGAGAACCTCTGTAATGAATTGGGGGATTAGTACATATATGACATTGCCTTTGCCATGACATTAAAAATGCATTCGACGGCCAGTAACGTAGCTAGAAATTAAATGAAGGGTGTCCAAATTTTTTATAGGTGATAAAAATAATTTAACGAATAGGTGCACTTAAATTTTGTAAATCAAACTACGTAACATTAATGATAAAAAAATTATTAAAAAATATACCAAAAAAATTAAAATCAAACTTAGCTTCAATGTTCAAGTTTATTTAATAGGAAGTGAACGGAAAAAGAAAAAAAAAAGAGAGAAAATTCAGTTTAGAATGAAATCACTTTTATGCTTCAAGATTTCACGAACGTTTGATAACTAACAACGGGACATGAAAAATAAAGAGTAGAATCAAACGAGTTATATTAAAAGAAATTTTGTATGGAGCCTTTTCACTTTTATAGCTTTATAAGAAAAAATATAGAATTTATTTATTAACTTTAAATTAAATAATTACTTTTATATTTTATTTAAATTTTTAATGAAAAGAAAAAAAATTAAAAGTCAAATCGATTAAAAATTCAATTGGCCCACTCGCAACAAGTAGCAAAGGCCTTAGGTGTTTGACTGAAACCACTAAGCTAAGAAAATTTATTGTTTCAAGGGTGTCCAAAACGTCTCATTTAAACATTTAAAATATTATTTTACTTATTTATAATGTAACTACGCCCCTGTCGAGGGCATGTAAAACCTTTAATTGCAGTATCTTTAGATATAAAAGGAGAATTTAACTTATATATATCGATAATGTAAACAATATTTTTACTCCGTTAGGCGTTAGGACTTAGGTAGTATGTTTTAACATGTTTATAGTAAGTTAGATATCATTTTCATCAGACTATTGATTATTGTTTATAAATAAATTTATCTATATACATCTGATAAATGATCTGATTATATAAATATTTTTTAAACGTTAATATATCGAAATTAAACTCTAAAAAGAGTACTTCATGGTGTGACTTGTGACCCTTTGATTGTTGAGTGACAAATAAGATTGAAGCTGGCATTTATTTTGACATAATCATTAAATAAATATCTTCTGGCATATTAGCCCACCATATGTATATATATGGAATGATGAAAAATTCAAGAGGGGTAATTTTACTTTTTAAGTTTTCTTTTTGTACATTGTGTATGGATAAATAAACTGCTTGAATTTTGATTATGCATTCTTCTTGGGTAGAAATAATTCTTTCTTTACTATCCATAATTTTCAATATTTTCACTTATTTGGTGAAAAAACATATTACTAGAAAGTATGGAGTTAGCTACGAAATTTATTAGCAATTCTTAACTATTTCGTCGCTAAATAGCTTCTAGCTAATTGAATTTTCATATAGTTTAATTTGTTACTAATTCGTAGCTAAATGAAATTAGCATGAAATTTTTTGTGTTTAACTATGAAATTTTATCAGTAGCTGATTTTACATTTTCATGTTGTGATATTAACCCCAATATTTGGTAAATTAATTAATTGATGTAAATGAGTGTCAACATCTAAATTAAGTCAAATTAGTCTCTCAAGAATTAATTTTTGTGTCATTAAGATAACTTAATATTAATGCAAAAAAGTTTGGAGATGAGTACATACTTGTGAACAAATATGATTGATGATCTTTTTAAGATGGTCCTCTTCAACTTTCTTGTGAGAGCTTCTTTTTATCCACTTGCTAATTAACTTTCATTTTCTAACCACATTTTTATCTTTCTATTTTTTGCTAAATGGTTAGGTGTATTTTTAGGTAGTTATTATTAGTCTATCATTATGTTATACTTACCTAACAAATAATTAACTAGCATTTTAATCTACATAGACTTCTGCTAACCTAAACAACTCCTAGTAACAATAGTAGTATGTACTTTAAGAATCTAATTACGATCAAAACTCATGATACGTATTGTTGGTTTTGATCTAATAGACCTTAACGATTTATTTTTTTGGGTTATATCATCATCAAGTTTAAAAACGTGTGTACTACGTGAATTTGTGCTTATAAAATTATTTTCACTTTTTTATTCATTCTGATATTCAATTCGCTCGTGTAAGGTGTCATTGTTCATCATTTTCCAGACTAAAATCTTGTCGATTGTTCTGTTTGATCTATTCTCATCAATCCACCTTCACGAAAGATGAAGAAAAGAAAAAGAGAAGCATATTATAAAGTAACATAGTAATTCAGGATATATATAACCACTCAAATTTCAGTAAATTTTAAAAGTTATCATATGATGAATTAGATCTCAAGTTTCAATAAATTTAAAAAGTTATCATATGAGTTAAATGTAACTCCACCGACATATCCATTTGTTTTTTTTTTTTAAATAAAAAAATATATATATATCTACGCTAATTAGAAGTTAATTTATATAGTATAATTTTTTTTTATAAAATCTACGTATCTTCTATCCTTCTCAAACCCCACTTTATAGGATTTTACTAAATATGTTGTTATTATTATTATCGGGACAATGTGATGTTTCTTGAATCATCATATCATAAAATGAAAGATTGTTTGTCATTATAACAAAAAAGAACTTCAGAAAATTAAAGAGATATTAGTTTCATAATTTACAAATCATAATATATACTTTTGGATTATTAAATTCAATGTTCATTTTGTTGCTTTATGTCGTGTGATGAGAACTGTTTCACATGACAAATCTTTGTTGAAGTTACAAAAAAATTGCAATTTGTATATAATAATTAAGCTTTGATGATCTTTTTTTTGGTCTTGGACCTTTTAAGATCTAATTAATCACATGTCAATTAAATAAATTGAAAAGTATATAACAATCACAAGAGAGAATTAGAACAATAATTAGGTTGTTAAAATAGAATTTTAAAGTAACAAGTAGGGTTACGGTTTTATTTTGATTTAATCTTGTCATTTCAAATGATGACCTCAAAATAATTATGTTTATTATTAGAATTAAAAATTGAAAATGAATAAAAAAATAAATATATATATATATGTATCACGCTGGACAAATTAAAAGGCTAATTACTAATTAGTCAATAGATGTTTCACTTTTGGTCACGAGGGGGATGATTATTATTTATTTTTTAAATATAAAATAATGATGTTTTTATATATATCTTCTTCTTTTTTCACTTTTTTTAATCACATGATCACATGTCATCAAAAGCTTTCATTTTCATTTACTTGTAGAGGAGGTTACCCTAAAGTGAAAAAAAAAGAAAGAATGGCAAAGTAAGGGATTGTTGTCTGCTCAGAGATTTCATATCTCTCCCACGTGTGATTCATCCTAACAACTATCGATTAGGTTAAAAAAGTGCCCCTACACAAAAGTAAAATTCATCAAAAGAAAAAGAGAGTAATTTAAGAAGAAAAAGATCATAAAAGACTTTTTATTTTTTTTATTTTATCTCTTTAGAGAAAACAAGAATAGAAGGTGCAGAATTAATCATTAGATAATGTGCACCCAAAGGAGACACCACAAGGTGCTCATGTGATGGTTCCCTACCTTCAAACCCCACCTCCACCCACCCTCCATTTCACAACGACGAAGTCAGAATTTTCACTAAAAATATTAAAAGAATTCAATATCTATTATATATAAATAAAAAATAATTATACTTAATTTTATATATATAATATAATTTTTTGACGAAAAAAGTGTGAATGAACCCTTTACACCATTAGCTCTACCGATATC
Organism: Solanum etuberosum; assembly: GCA_029582245.1. Taxonomy (NCBI): domain Eukaryota; kingdom Viridiplantae; phylum Streptophyta; class Magnoliopsida; order Solanales; family Solanaceae; genus Solanum; species Solanum etuberosum. The sequence goes on from JAJONR010009230.1 coordinate 20,067, forward strand.
TCCACCCCCTCCTGCCCTCTATTCCATAACGATGAAGTCAAAATTTTCACAAATAATATCATGAGAATTCAACATTTGTTAAATATAAAATAATTATACTTAATTTTTTTAACTAAAAAAGTGTGAATGAACTTTTTACGCCCTTAGCTTTATCGATATCTCCATCACCACCCACCCTCTATTGCATAACGACGAAGTCAAAATTTTCATTAAAAATATCAAAAGCATTCAACATTTGTTATGTATAAATAAAAAATAATTATACTCAAATTTTATACATATAATTTAATTTTTAGACAAAAAAAAGTGTGAATGAACCCTTTACGCCCTTAGCTCTATCGATATCCCCACCCCACCCCACCCCACCCACCCAAAGACAAGAGAGACACACAGTATCACATACTATATGGTGTTGAGACAAGAGAGGAGGTGGGGTGGGGTGGGGGGTCCAATGATTTTTAAGAAGACAGCATTAGATTCACAAACACATGACATGCTTTTGCCTTAATTTGTTGTCCCCATGAATGATGAAAAATGGCTCCTTCTCTCCTATAATAATGTCTTATGTTCTTCAACACAAGCTGAAAAAGTGTAAATATGTAAAGATAGATGCAAACATAAGATACATACCAAATAAATAATAATTGTTTCCCACCCAATATTCGTATTCGCAACTTTGATATCATCCATTGAATGACTTATTTCTAAATCGTCCCTCTAAGCAAATTTTATTCCATTCCCAGGAGATCAAATCTGAGCCTTCTGATTAAAGATGCTCGAAGGATATCAATCATCCACCACAATCCACCAAAAAGAAAATCCTACCAAATATTCGTATTCGCGATTAAATTTGGCATCGTGCATTGAAGAGCTTATTTCTAAATCGTCGCTCCTAACAAATTTATTCCATTCTCAAAAAATCCCAAGACTTCTAGTTAAGAATTGAGAGATCCCAACCAACCACAATCGATATTGATATACAAAGAAAAGTTAAGCAAACATATAATATATGTGTGTGTATATATAAAATTTGTTTCTGCATTTTATCATATTCTGGACAGTTCAAAGGTTCGAAATTGTCACGTGACAAAAGTCTGTGTCCATCAAAGTTGTGCAAGTAGAAATATTACAGGTTGGACACATCATACTAGTTACTACCGTATGTTGCAAATATAAAATTAAAAAATAATAATAATCTCATAATTACAAACTTTGGTGTAATTATTTTTTGTCATATATATGTTGCAGGCAAAAAAAATATATTAATCAATCTAGGATATAACGTTAATGATTGTTTTTGGTTGGTTTCTCAATCAACATTCGGTATCCGTCTTGGAGCTCGACTGAATTTGAATTCGCATCGAGAAATTCCATATTAGGGAGTAAAACGCTCCCTAACAAAGATTACCTCATAGCCAAAAAGATTCTCGAACACGAGACGTCGGGTTAAGCATGACGAAGTACCTATCACTCTATCACAACTGATCTGGGTGGTATTAATGATCTTAAGGTACTATGACATGTAACACTTGCAAAAGGATTTTATCCCTAATATGGGCCTTACTTGTCATATTTAGGCCCAAGTATTAGCTATTTGATTGATGGGCTCAATCTTGCCAAACTACTAATATTAAGGATTGGACCCAATTCAAACCGAAACTTAATATTTTAGCCAAATTTGTAATTTGAACTTATAACCTCAAACAAGTAACATTTGGAGTCAATGAGTTTCAAATGAGTGTCATATATACACAACTTCGAGTTAAACGCAATGAATTCAATTAAATCCATTTCCGTCTCTAATTTGGAGAATCTCGGTTGTACCATGATGTTAGTCAAATGTTATACAAATCTTCGATGCAAGGAAAAACATTTAAAAGCAATTCAGAAAAAATAAATAACGAAAGTGAAGAAGTCATAATAAAGTACTAAAGAAAGTAATGATTATACACTAATTCCTTCTATACATTGAATTTTACATACCTACTAGCCTTAATTCTATCTCTAAAAACTCACTAAGTAATGATTATACACTAATTAATTAAGATTAAGCAGAAAAGTATGTGAAAACTACATTATTATCCCCAAAAGAAGCAGAATTTGTTTTGCAAATATAGCCACTTTTAGAGGATTGTGATGATTTCCCTCCACCTATTTTTCTTTCTTTTTTATCGGACCCAAACACCTTGCTACCTTTTTCTGTAGTAGTAGCAGAAGCAGTTTTTTTCTCGAGTCTTCGTTGAATAACATACTCTTCGGAAATATACACATCCATGATATTTTTGAAGTGAGAAGCAAAAATGTTCACTCAAAAATGAATGTAATTATTTCTTGAGATTATAGAATAAAGTATAAAAGGTGCAATTTATACAAAGTGAAAATTAAATATTCCATGGGCTTGGGAACCAATGTTTTGTAGTAAACCAGCAGCAACAATTTTTGAATTTTGTTAGTATCAAATATTCCTAGGTGCGCACTGTTCATGTGTTTGTTGGTTCTCGAGATTTCTCTTTACAAGAAAACATGCACAAACAAAGTGTGATTTCATCCTTTTTTTTTAAATAAAAATTGTCGGTGTATTATTCGAAATTGTTCAATTTTATCGTCTGCTAGACTTAAGGGTGTGTTTTGTACGAAGGAATATAGACCTTATTCTGGCTTGGTTCGAAATGGAATGAATTTATAATCTGATGATTGAGTCGATCATTCCCATTTTTGGTAGAACAAATTTATTACTTCTTTGGTATCAGTTAGTAAGAGGGATCGTGAACTAAGAACTAGACATGTTTTTGGGGAAATAAATTAGTGTCGTACTTAATTATTTTCTAATGTTTGATAAATAAATAAAAGAATATTATCACAAAAGCATTTATATGTAATCTAACTAAATACTATAGGGTAGGATGGGTGTTCGGGGGAGGTGAGGGTGGGATGGCCAAGGAGTTGAGAGCGTTGGGTGGGTAAGAAAAAACGACGATAAACTTAGAATAACGTCATTTCACTTATGCGTCTTGTTTTTTTTTCCTATAGAGCTAATTATTTAGATATACTCTAGTTTGCAATATTATGAATCTTTTCAGATTTTGGTACGTCCAGATACATGTATCTCGGGATACATGTGGTCAAAATTAGGTGTAATTTGTTCTAGATACATTATATCCAAGTGGATTTGCAAGTATCTGGGATACATAACAAATCTCACTGGTTTCCCTCCCCATTTTGCTCGCGCCTCTCCTATGTATCTGGTACTCTAGATACATCTAAATCACACTAGATACATGTACAAATCTCGCTCATCTCCCTCCCATTTTGCTCGCCACTCTCTCCTATGTATCTGGTACCCTAGATACATGTGAATCACGTCAGATACATGCATACAAATACATATATCTAGTGTGATTCGCATGTATCTGAGATACATGACTATCTCGCTCGCCTCCCTCCCCATTTTGCTCGCCTCTCTCCTTATTTCAATGTATCTGGTAGCAAAAATACATGTATCTAGGTTTATCTTCCTTAATATATGATAGGAAACTCTTAATTAGTGTGATAAGATACGTAATATTTTTAAAATACAAATAATAATAATAATATATATGGTAGTAGAGTATGTCTAATTATGTAAAAAATAAAATTCGACAAGAGTTAGAAGGTTGATTAATTATGATTTATAAATATAAACAATAATATAGCTCAATTTGACTCAACTCATTCAGCCCAAGTAATCCACTCATAACTCAACATATTTTGACCCGTTTAAATTCAGTCAAATAAGTACATATCTCTTGGCTTAGTAGATTCAATTAAATTTACTGGTAATTATGGCCAGATTATCTTTGGATTATACATACAAGAGAACAGTCAACATTTCATTTACAAGAATCTTCCTAGATTATGCTAATTAATCATGCTTTAAAAATCACAGTAATTTAATACTAATCATGTATAATGCCCATTTTAGAACTCCTCCATAGCAAATTTTTTAAGTGGAAAAATTTGATTGGTGATAAAAAATTTCAATCTCCTCATACATCTTGTAAATCAAGTAAGTTTAATTAATCTTTAGTAAATTCATTTTTGTGTTCTTTAAATATTACTATTTTTTTTTTGTTGGTATATATAGATATTAAGTATTAATGCGTGTAGATATTATTTTAATTTATGGTTGCAGACTATGTTGATTCGCCAAAAAATTGTTAGACAAACTTTGTTGGCGTTATATTTTATTCTGAGTTATGACGGAGTTGAAGGAAAAACAAAGCTATCCAAACTAGAGGATTTAAACTTTTGAATAAGCCGGCTATCAAAACAATTAAGGTATATATTATGATTTTTGAGTGTTGTTGTTGTACCTTTTATACATTGTTTCTAACTTCATTTTTATCTAGAAAAAGTACGATGTTTTAAATGCAGACGAAATATGGAGATACATATGGTTATGTAGATTTTTATAAATTTGATCATTTATTGTTAAAGAATCACAATTTTCATCCCAAGGCATGTTTCTACTCTTTTCATTTTATTTTCAATTTTTTAAATAATGTTTTAGAATTGTTGATGCACACTTTTAAGTTATTGATGGACAAATGAAACCTACTTTTGGTAGGACACTGCCAAATTCAGCTACCTCATCAATGGCTAATAAGTCTTCGAGCATATGGTTAAAGAATAATGGTTGTCCTTCTGGAACCGTTCCTATTAAAAGTTGACTAATGTAAGATAATGTTACCTCAAACCACTGCTTATCTCAAGTAAATTCATTTTAAAAAAAAGTAGAAATAATAATAATTGACCATTTGTATGTGCTATTGTTTCAACAGATCAATAATAATAGTGAGTCAAAAACAAGTTACATATCCTCACAGGGATACAAGGTACACAAATATAATTTTTTTTTCCATAATGACAATACAATGACAAACATTAAAGGTCCATTTTGGGCATTAAAAAAAATACAAATAGTTAAATAAATGGATTATTGGAATTATATTGGGGAATCAGTTTCTCAATTTATCCTTGGTCCCAAATTTATTGTACCCAAAAGACAAAAAAATAATAATTTTAAAATAGGATTTTCGGTGAACATATATATAGCTAGTTCCGATAAAATTATAATAAGTTAACGAAAAAATTTCATATTCAGCTTGCAATAGTTCAAATTCCATAAGATCCAAATAATAAGTTTGCTGGAGCTGGAATGTCAGCAAGTTTATGGAATCCTCGTATTGAAAGTCAACAACATACTGCATGTCGATTGAAAATTCAGAAAGGATCAGATATTTTACAAGTTGGTTGGAGAGTAAGCTTAACAATTTGTTTATTAATATACTCTTTTTTTACTTTCAATATATAGCTAGTTTCTTTTATATTTAGGTGTGTGTGGGGGGCGGGGGGTAGATTGAGTGAGAAGTTAATAGGTTAGAACCTCAGCTCTCATATTCAATCTTGATAACTCTTAATTTACGTTTTCAGGTGGATCCAACACTATACGGGGATACTAAGACTAGATCTTTTATACATTTTCAGGTATTTGATTCGTATATATGTTAATGATTTTCGTTTTGTGGTCTTGAAAATGAACGATCTAGCTAATTACCTCAATTTGAAAGAGTTCATGCATATTGTACACATTGCTTCAATACGCTGGATTTGTCATAGTTAATAGTAATTTCCCCGTTGATGCGAGTTTTGATAACATTCCTATATTAAGAATTTAAGATTTGATATGATTTTGCTATTCCCCTTTGTGTGATTTTGCTCATATAGTTTTACAAGTGGTTTGTTAATTTCCCACTAGTCATTAAATAATTAGTGGAGTTTATATAGGGTCATTTACACTTCTGTCTCTATTTTGTGTTCGTCTTTAATTTATCCCTTTCACAATAAATATTCTTTTCTTTCGACCTAAGTCAATATTTTCATATAATAATATCGTACAAATTAATTAAATATTTTGGGTGGAAATAAATTTTATATTTGGATCCCTCTTATGACCGTAGTTGTCACTTAACTTAGAACAACAAAATTATCTTTTAAGAAAGTAATGTATTTAGTAATAAAATAAAGAAATTGTGAGCAAGATCCACCAAAAGAGTTATCGAATTATAAATTAATCAAGAGTTGCGCGATATTTTATTAGATATTAAAAATAAAAATTGTAAGGCTTACACTTGTGCACTCTCACCAGGTCCTCCATAAAGAACATAAAAGGAAGAAGTCGTGTTTTGATATCCCCGTATAATATTGGATCCCATGGGAGGTTCAGCTACATCTGGTGGACTATATGCAAACTCCTCCCCATATAGTTCTAGTTTTCATGAACCAGGGTGAAATCCTTACCTGAAAATGTATAAGAAGTCGTGTTTTGATATCCCCGTATAATATTGGATCCACCTAAAATATGAAATGTAGATATACAATTATGATATTCGAGCATGAGCATTGACAAAATTTTCACCTCCTTCCGAGAAGTAATTAAATTAGGAATGATAAAAAGAAGAACTTGAAACCTACGTACTCTCCAACGAACTTGTATGATATCAGATTCAGATTGAATTTTTAGTCGACAAGCACTATGTTGTTGACCTTTAACATGAGGATTGTATATGCTAGTTATCATCCCAGCTCCCCCAAATCTAATAGATGGATCACTTGGAGTCCGAGCTGTTGCAACCTGAATAAATAAATATTTTATATCGATCTATAAGGTGATCAAATTAAAGTTGAAAATAATAATAATTTAAGAATAACGTAATATTGTACCTTATATCCTTGTGAAGACATGTATCTTTCTTTTGGCTCACTAATATTGTTGTTGCCCTACATTAGATGGAAATCAATATACAATAATTAGTTTTAATTGTTTCTCTAACTCTATATCTTTTAATTTACTCCATTATAACTCAAAAACAAATATAGCACCAATAAAGCAACTTGTCGAAAAATTCTTCGATACATCTTGATTTTTTTTATTTTTTTTGTAGGCACTAATGTAAGGCCCTTTCAAAAAACTATAAACTTTGAACGATGAGGAAAGCGTTAAATAGTGGTGAAGAAAATACTGAGTTGACTACTATTACAAGAAATTCAATTAATGTAATCTTATGAATCATGATTATTCAAAATCTACAAAGACTTTTATTTAATAAATGTTGACTATTCAATTTAAGGAATATCCAAAAATAACAATTTGAATAAATTTCATCAGAAACAAAATTTAAAATGATTTTCAGTTACGCGTACACAATAAAGCGGCTTGTTGATTTTTGGTGGTTGGGTCCAACTAGGTTTTTTTTTTTTTTTTTTGTTTTTCACTTGGTGTTCGATATCCACATTGGAGTTAGATTAAATCTAAATTCGCGTCGGAAAATTTCACATTGAGAGATAAAGCGCTTCCTAATAAAGACGACTCGATATCTAAAGGGACGCGAAAGGTCCAACTAGTTATGTCACCTGGATTGAGCCTATGAAGTAAGAAAGAAATAGGCATTAGGCCTTTATGTTTTAGATCAAATGAAAAATAAATTAATCATAGATTAATAGTTATTACATGAGTATTTTGCAAACATAATCCTTAATTCCTTCCAAATCTTTTATTTTTGGGATCTCAATATTATTAAGATTCAAAATTTGCATCAACTTGAACTCACTTTAGGGTGTGTTTGATACGAAGGAAAACATTTTCTGAAAAATATTTTTCAATTTTCTCATGTTTGGTATCCGATAGATAAATAGTAACATTATCACTTTATTAATGAATATATAACAAAAAATTCATGAAAAAGAGAACTCGTAGAAACATGAATCTAGCCTTTAAAAGTTCTTCTACCAATCTCCATTTCTAGAATCTTTTATTTCCTCTAGTGGTGGATTCAGGATTTTTGTTGAGGGGGTTCGAAGTATAAAGAAGTAAATATGTAAAAATTACAAGATGAAAAATCGAGCAAGATGGGAGGAAAATATTAATTTTAATCCGTTAAATTTAACTTATATTGTTTGTCACGACCCGAGCCTACACCTTGGACGTGGCCGGCACTCGAGAACCATTGCTGGTCCCCAAGCGAACCCTTATCCTGGCTGACTACAAGCGGAAGACTAACTCAAGCATACAAAAGCTTAAAAACTGAATAAAAATAATATATTCA
>JAJONR010009231.1:0-27347 GCA_029582245.1 Solanum etuberosum
ACCGATATATCATAAAAATGCAAACACATGAGAACTACAAGTTCAAGAGTGTAACTAGCTAACAAAAGAGATGACATGAATTATAATGGAGGCAAGAAGACACACTCTTCTAACCGATATATCATAAAAATGCAAACACATGAGAACTACAAGTTCAAGAGTGTAACTAGCTAACAAAAGAGATGACATGAATTATAATGGAGGCAAGAAGACACACTCTTCTAACCGATATATCATAAAAATGCAAACACATGAGAACTACAAGTTCAAGAGTGTAACTAGCTAACAAAAGAGATGACATGAATTATAATGGAGGCAAGAAGACACACTCTTCTAACCGATATATCATAAAAATGCAAACACATGAGAACTACAAGTTCAAGAGTGTAACTAGCTAACAAAAGAGATGACATGAATTATAATGGAGGCAAGAAGACACACTCTTCTAACCGATATATCATAAAAATGCAAACACATGAGAACTACAAGTTCAAGAGTGTAACTAGCTAACAAAAGAGATGACATGAATTATAATGGAGGCAAGAAAGGGACCTTCTGTGGGATAAGAAATTCCTTTGCTCGATCAAAGATCGAAGCTTTTGAACAATATATGGCCGAAAGTAGGGTTTTCAATTTGAAATTTCACACTGGCCTCTGAACTCCAATGTATCTCTACATGACATGAGAAGATGGTTATGGTGCATAGAGTCTTTTTCAACTCCTTCGAAGTGCCTGTTAAGAAGCTTTGGCAAATATTTGGACTTAAACCACTACTATAAATACTCAAGGTGATTGTCACGACCCAGGGATACCCCTAGATGTAACATGGCGTATAGGACCCCGAGAGGCCCTATACAAGCCACTCAGCATTCATAACATAAGAAATAGAACAAAAGAAGAAAAAGCAACATTTCAAGTCCAATAGTTTTATAAAAGTAAAATGGAAGTCTAAAACACTTGTATCAATAGCCATCTAGTACAATAGAATGAAATTGGGCCTAGTCCAAACCTGAAAATAAGAAAGAAACTAAGAACAATGAAAATCCGTCCTCGAAGCATGAGGACTCACCAAAGCTCGGGAACCTCGCAATCAACCACTAACCACGAAACTAAGAAACCTTACTGTCGGACCCTACATTTGGGGAAATGTAGGCAACAATATGCTTTAGTACAAAACAATGTACCAAGTGTGATATCTATGCATAAAACATTTAATCATGCTAAAAGAGGACATTTCATGACATGAAATTGACCAAGCTGAAACATGATATAAAAGGATTAGAAAACATAAGTCATAAAACATGGTCAATGCAAGCTAACATTATTTCAAGCCTTTGAACACATATGAGATACTTCTTGAAGTAACCTTAGTTCATTATTATTGTGGGAAGTAGCCTTAACCGACATAGAGACCTCGTGAGCTATACCGTGATCCCCCGGTGTCTCCCATACCGAATAGGGTTGTCCTACTTGCCAAGGTAAGGACCATGAACTTCTAGCTTAGGTGGATCCACTAGCTAATGTCTATCTAGACAATCATCCTATGGGGGCACATAGGTAAGGGATAATGAGATTGCTTCTAGAAACCCGACCTCTACTAACGGAAGAGCTTCCATCTCAATATCCTCTCGGTGCTAAGCATAAATCCCACAGAATAGTCATTTTTAATTGTTCTTATCATCCATGGAAGCGCACGCCATCTTGTCAATCAAAGATAAGTCATTATCCATGGAAATGTATCATTCAACAACAAATCCAAGATAGATTTCATTAGGATAGCTCTTAATCTTTGATTCAATTAGGTGAGAAGACCTTTCAACCTTAGAACCATTTATTATGTGAGAAAACCTTTCACATCATGCTTTCATGTGTATATGAAAAAAATCCTTTCAACAACACAACAACAACATCATCATTGATAATTTACTCTCAAAGCATCCTTAAAACATTTGCATAGATTTCATAAGAACATACATAATTCCATAATTTACCTTTCAAGGTTCAAAACCCACTTTCCATCATCGACATTTAGAAAACATGGGTTAATATGGATTTCATCATAAATTCAAGTAATTCTATCGATACATGCTTGATTTCATAAAACTCTTCCTTCATAATTAAAATCCCACATCATATGATTATAACTTGAAAACACGGGGATTACATTAGTTCATAGGGGAAACATCATAAGATCATATTATTTCATAAATTCATACATAAGAGATCATAATTCAATCATTTAATTAAATAATCAAGAGAACCCATGATAATTGAGGAAAACCCTAACTCAATTGGGGGTTTCTAACTTTGAAAATAGAGGAATTTGGGAACTCCGTGAATGGAAGAAATCAATGTATGAAAATTATCTTACCTTGAAGCCAATTGCTTATCTTCAATGGAAGAATTTAGACGTGAATTGAAACCCTAAGTTGAATCCTTCTTCTTTAAGCTTTCTAGAGAGATAAATATTTGAGAGTTCTTCTTTTTGGTGAATTTGAAGAGAATGAAGTGGATGAATTAATATGGGGGTTGGAATCACTTATATAGGGGTCTTAGTGAAGGGTAAAATGACGTAGTATAGGGACAAAATAATTAGAAAAAGACCCAACTACCCTTGAAATAACTGCCAAACCCACCATCAACGGACCACTGACTGACCAGCAGACCGTGGACTGACCAACGATCCGTCCTGCAAGGCCGTCGTTCGTGGTCAGAAAGTCTGTTTTGGGGTCCTGACCTACGTACCCTCGACCACGGACCGTGGTGTTACCGACAGTATGTTGTTGGTTTAGACCTTCAGGACCTGATCTGGGAGTGCAATCCACAGACCATACCTACGATCCGTGGTCCCATCCACGGGGCGTGGGTGGCCTCCGGTGGATGGCACCTACAACTTCTGAAAAATGTTGTCTTGCCCCTTCTCGAATCTGCGGTGTTACAATATCTCCCCCTTGGGATCATTCGTCCTCCAATGAGATTCAAGCTAGTACGAAATGAGTAAGAGAGGAACCAACAACCCAGCCATCAATGCAACTTCATCTAAATGCATATAACCAAGGAGGAATTTTCGACTCCAAGCTAGGACGTAATCAAAACATCATAAGAGGAGTGGAATTAAATCTAACAGCCCATCATGCATGCAATACACATATCTGAGGAGGAAACATCAACTCCAAGCTAACATCCAAGGAGGAAACGTCAACTCCAAGCTAAAAACATACTCAAATGCATATATCCGAGGAGGAAACATCAACTCCAAACTAAAGACATGCTCATAACATCATATCATGTAGTGTACATACAATTCTTAGTCAATGCACATAAACATGTAGAAATCCATCAATGGACTCATTTTCTCAAAACTTAACCTTTTCCTGACTCATGCATAGTAAGGAAATAATGGAAACATTTAAGACACATTTCTCCAAAACAGAGGACAAACCATGAGGAACTCATTACCTCAAGCTAGAGTAGGAGTACAAGGAAAGAGATAAGGGTATTGGGTCGTCATATCGGCCTCAGCCTCCCAAGTAGCACCCTCAACTACCTGATTTCTCCACAACACTTTCACGGAAGCTACTTATTTATTGCTCAACTTCTTGACTTGCCTGTCTAAAATCTCAACCGGAACTTCTTCATAAGAAAGATTCTCCTTAATTCCCAAACCTCTAAGGGAACTATGGATATAGGGTCACCAAACCATTTCTTCAACATAGAGATATGGAAAACCGGATGCACTGATGCCAACTCATTAGGCAATTCTAGTTCATAAGCAACCTTACCAACGCGTCTCAAAATCTGATATAGGCCTACATAACGAAGACTAAGCTTTCCCTTCTTACCAAACCTCATTACACCCTTCATGGGTGAAATTTTCAAGTAAACCCAATCATGAACATCAAACTCAAGATATCTTCTTCTTACATAGACATATGACTTTTGTCGACTTTTAGTCATTTTCAACCTTTCTCTAATAAGTTGAACCTTTTCTATTACCTCATGTACTAACTCGGGACCTATTAGGGCGACTTCACCCACTTGAAACCAACCTATAGGAGATCTACACCTCCTACCATATAATGCCTCAAATGGAGCCATATCAACACTCGAGTGATAGCTATAGCTATAAGCAAACTCAATCAATGGCAAATGGTCATCCCAATTGCCCTTAAAATCAATCACACAAGCTCTTAACATGCCTTCCAAAGTGTGGATAGCACGATCCGCTTGCCCATCTATTTGGGAATGAAAGGTCGTACTAAGCCTTACATGAGTACCAAGGCCCTTTTGGAAAGACTTCAAAAATTGAGTAGTGAATTGGGTACCACAATCGAAAATAATGGAAAAAGGCCTTCCGTGAAAATTTACCATTTCTTTCAAGTACAAATTGGCATAGTCCTCGGCCGAATAGGAAACCTTAATGGGAAGAAAATGAGCCGATTTCACCATCTGATCTACTATGACCCAAATCGAATCATGTTGTCACCGGGTGCGAGGCAAACCAACAATAAAGTCCATGTTCAAATCTTCCCACTTCTAAGTAGGAATGCTAATGTCTTGGGACAAACCTCCCAGTTTCTGATGTTCAGCTTTCACTTGTTGACAATTAGGACACTTAGTCACAAATCTTGCAATATCCTTCTTCATCCCATTCCACCAATAGACCTCCCGTAAATCACGGTACATCTTTGTGGCTCCCTAGTGAATAGATTACCGTGAACTATGGACTTCTGACAAGATCTGTTCCCTCAAGTCATCAATATTTGAAACACACAAACGACCTTGATATCTAATTACACCATCTCCCCCTTGGGAGAAAGCCTCAACGGATTTCTTAAGCACAACTTCTTTTAATTAAACCAAAATTAGATCAAGACATTTCTTGGCTTTCACATCCTCCACAAAATACGATACAAACCCATTGTGAACCATAACACCACCCTTGGTGGAGTCCACTAACTGAACACCCGATCGGGCCAATCTATGAACATCTCGAACCAACTCTTTCTTACATTCTTCAATATGAGCAACACTACCCATATATAATCGACTAAGAGCATCCGCCACCACATTTACTTTACCGGGGTGATAGAGAACACTCATATCATAATCTTTCAATAACTCAAGTCACTTTCTTTGGCGAAGATTTAGATCATTCTGATTGAACACATATTGCAAACTCTTGTGGTCGGTAAATACATCTACATGAACACCATACAAATAATGCCTCCATATCATTAAGGCAAAAACAACCGCCGCTTGTTCAAGGTCATGGGTAGGATAAGTCTTCTCATGAATCTTAAGTTGCCTTGAGGCATAGGCAATAACTTTCCCATTTTGCATAAGCACACATCCTAGCCCAATTCTAGAGGCATCACAATAAACCACAAAACCATCGGTCCCTTTCGGTAAAGTCAATACCGAAGCGGAAGTAAGTCTATCCTTCAACAATTGAAAACTCTTGTCACACACTTCGGACCATATAAACTTAGACTTCTTTTGAGTTAAAGCCGTCAAAGGAGAGGCAATTGAGGAGAATCCCTCAACAAACCTTCTATAGTAATCGGCTAAACCCAAGAAACTTCTAATATCCGAAGGGGATAGAGGTCTAGGCCAACTCATGATCATATCCATCTTCTTAGGATCTACCTCAATACCTTTACTTGAAACAATGTGACCAAGAAAAGCTACGGACCTTAGCCAAAACTCATATTTTTTAAACTTCACAAAGATTTGTTGGCCCTTAAGAATTTGCAACACGATCCTCAAATGATTAATATGCTCATTCTTACTTCTTGAATAGATCAATATATCATCGATGAACACATTCACAAACATGTCAAGATATTTCTTAAACACCCTATTCATCAAATCCATAAATGTCGCCGGAGCAATAGTCAGCCCAAATGACATCACCAAAAACTCATAATGACCATATCGAGTTTGAAAAGCCATCTTAGGAATGTCATCTTCTTTCACCCTCAATAGGTGATAACCTGATCGAAGGTCAATCTTGGAGAAGTAACTCGCTCCTTGAAGTTGGTCAAATCTATTCTTGGAAGAGGATATTTATTATTAATGGTCACCTTGTTCAGCTGAAGATAGTCAATACACATACGAAGAGAACCATCTTTCTTTCTCACAAATAAAACTGGAGCACCCCATTGAGAGATACTCGGTCGGATGAAACCCTTATCCGAAAAATCCATAAATTGTTCTTTCAACTACTTTAGTTCTGCAGGAGCCATAAGGTAAGGATGAATAGAAATAGGTTGCGTATCTGGGAGAAGGTCAATACCGAAGTCTATTTCCTCTTGGGAGGAATTTCGGGTAGATCATCTGGGAACACTTCTGGAAACTCATTAACAACAGGGACCGACTGAAGAGTAGGGGTTTCAAAATAAAACCCTTTCACCCTATCTAGATGGTAAATTTAACCCTTAGAAATCATCTTTCTAGCTTTAAGACAAGAGACAAACTAACCCTTAGGCATAGAATTTCCCCCTTTCCACTCTAGGACAGGCTCATTCGGGAACTGAAACTTGACTACACGAGTTCTACAATCGATAGAAGCATAACATGAGTGTAGAAATCCATACCAATGATAACATCAAAGTCTAGGATATCAACCTCTACAAAGTCAACAAGAATAACTCTATGGGACAAGGAAACGGGACACTTTCTGTAGACCCTCTTAGCCATAATAGAATCACCAACAAGAGTAGAGACAGAAAAAGGATCTAAAAACACATCCGGAAGAACATCAAAACCCTTAGCCAGATATGGCATCACAAAATACAAGGTAGCACCTGGATCAAGTAAAGCATAAACATCAATTTGGAAAACTTTCAACATATCGGTAACTACATCGGGAGAACCCTCTTGTTCACCATGAGTCTAAAGTGCATATAATCTATTTTGCTTAGGAGCATTGGAACCCGAACGACTAGGAGGATCTTTCTTGCCCTCTCTTCCTCTAGTAGTTAGCATCGGGCAATCCCTAATCTTATGACCACTTTACCACAACTGAAGCAACCATCCGTGCCGGCTAGACACTTAGACTCGTGCTTCTTCCCACACCTAACACAAGTAGACATAGGCAATGAAGATCCACCACCATTACCTCCTTGAGTCTTAGGGTTAGACACCCTATCTTTGTTGAACTTAGGAGGAGCATTGGAGAAACCTTGACCAGAAAAATTTTGTCGAAACCTAGGATGACCATGTCCATCAGACCTTTCTTGAGAGAAATTACCATCACCGGTTTTAGCCCTTTTTGTCTCCCTAGACTTTTCCTTAAGTTTCTCCTCTTCGATCTATTGAGCATGAACCATGAGACGACAGATGTCCATGTCATTAATGAGCATGGAAGTATGACACTCTTTAACCATCATTTCAGACACACCCAAAACGAACTTACTCATCCTTGCCCTCGGATTGGCAACCATTGTTGGAGCATATTTAGACAATTGTGTGAACTTCAAAGCATATTCCCTCACACTCCTACTTCCTTGAAGAAGGTTGCTAAACTCAAGCACCTTTGCTTCCCTCATCTCAAGGGGAAATAACCTATCAACAAATGTGGCCTTAAACTTCTCCCAATCAATAGGACTCACAGTTTCCGGTCTATCTTCTTTACATTGGTTGAACCAAGTTTGAGCAACACATTTTAGCTGATAAGTAGCCAACTCCTCCTTTTCAAACCGGCGTCACTCCCATGATCATCAAAACCTTATAAACCTCATCAATGAACTCTTGATGATCTTTCTCAACCTTAGAACCATGAAACTCCTGAGGATTCATCCGAGTGAAGTCCTCACTATAGAAGTCGTCGTACCCATATTTGGGTTCATGGGAACTTCAACCTCCCTATTATCTTGGCCGTCATGGCTTGAGCCAACACTTTAAAAGCAGCCCTAAATTCCGCATTAGTCACTTGCTCGGTGAAAGGGTCGGCCGAAACTTGAAGACCTTGGGAAGGAGCTTCTTGTTCCGCATTCTCTCTCACATTCTTTCTAGCATAAGCTTTTCGAGTAGCCATATCCTGTAGAGCATAGAATAAGGATTAGGAGAGACCTTATAGAGTTAAACTCTATCGCACGACTTTAGAGTAATGAAAGAAGTGGAGTTTCCTAATCATCTTGTAGCCTCTCATTCATAAACGTGGTGCGCTTCACACTCATGAACAAGACTCTACTCGACGGGGCTTATGAGACATCCTAGGACCATTCTAAACCTTGTACTCTAATTACCAAGTTTTTCACCACCCAAGGGTACCCCCTAGATGTAACATGGCGTATAGGACCCCGAGAGGCCCTATACAAACCACTTAGCATTCATAACATAAGAAATAGAACAAAAGAAGCAAAAGAAACATTTCAAGTCCAATAGTCTTATAAAAGTAAAGCGGAAGTCTAAAACACTTGTTTCAATAGCCATCTAGTACAATAGAATGAAATTGGGCCTAGCTCATACATAATGTCAAAACTTGAAATAAGAAAGAAACTAAGAACAGTGAAAGTCTGTCAGCGAAGCATGAGGACACACCAAATCTAGGGAAACTCACAACCAACCACTAACCACGAAATTGAGAAACCTGACTGTCAGACCCTACATTTGGGAAAATGTAGGCAAGAGTATG
The DNA here is from genome assembly GCA_029582245.1 of Solanum etuberosum. Classification (NCBI taxonomy): domain Eukaryota; kingdom Viridiplantae; phylum Streptophyta; class Magnoliopsida; order Solanales; family Solanaceae; genus Solanum; species Solanum etuberosum. The sequence goes on from JAJONR010009231.1 coordinate 8,642, forward strand.
CAGTAGTACAAAACAATGTACCAAGTATGATAGCTATGCATAAAACATTTAAATCATGCTAAAAGAGGACATTTCATGACATGCAATTGACCAAGCTGAAACGTGATATAAAAGGATTAGAAACATAAGTCATAAAACATGGTCAATACAAGCTAACATCATTCCAAGCCTTTGAACACATATGAGATACTTCTTGAAGTAATCTTAGTTCATTATTATTGTGGGAAGTAGCCTTAACCTACATAGAGACCGTGTGAGCTATAACCTGATCCTTCAATGTCTCCCACACCGAAAAGGGTTGTCCTACTTGCCAAGGTCAGGACCATGAACTTCTAGCTTAGGTGGATCCACTAGCTAATGTCTATCTAGACAATCATTCTATGTGGGCACATAGGAAAGGTATAGGGAGATTGCTTCTAGAAATCTGACCTCTACTAAAAGGCGAGCTTCCATCTCAATATCTTCTTGATGTTAAGCATAAATCCCATAAAATACTAATTTCTTACGTGTTCTTATTATCCATGGAAGGGCACGTCATCTTTCCAATCCAAGCTAAGTCATTATCCATGGAAAGGTATCATTCAACAACCAATCCAAGCTAGATTTCATTAGGATAACTCTTAATCTTTGATTCAATTAGGTGAGAAGACCTTTCAATATTAAAACCCTTTATTATGTGAGAAAACCTTTTTACATCATGCTTTCATGTGTATATGAGAAAAATCCTTTCAACAACACAACCACAACATCATCATTGATACCTTACTCTTAAAGCATCCTTAAAACATTTACATAGATTTAATAAGAACATGCATAATTCTGTAATTTACCTTTCAAGATTCAAAACCCACTTCCAATCATCGACATTTAGAAAACATTGGTTAGATATGGATTTCATCATAAATTCATGTAATTCTATCAATACATGTTTTATTTCATAAAACTCTTCCTTCATAATAAAATCCCACATCATATGATCATACCTTGAAAACATGGGGATTACATGGGTTCATAGGGGAAACATCATAAGATCATAGTATTTCATCAATTCATGCACAAGAGATCATAATTCAATCATTTAATTCACTAATCAAGAGAACCCATGATCATTGAAGAAAACCCTAACTCAATTGTGGGTTTCTAACTTTCAAAGTAGAGGAATTTGGGAACTTCATGAATGGAAGGAATCCATGGATGAAAACTATCATAGCTTGAAGCCAATTGTTTATCTTCAATGGAGGAATTGACACTTGACTTGAATTCCTAGGTTGAATCCTTCTTCTTCAAGCTTTCTAGAGAGAGAAATATTTGAGAGTCCTTCTTTTTTGTGAATTTGAAGAGAATGAACTAATTTGGGGGTTGGAATAACTTATATAATGGTCTTAGTGAAGGATAAAACGATGTAGTATAGGGATAAAATATTTAGTAAAAGATCCAACTACCCTTGAAATAATTGTCGAACCCACCATCAACGGACCACTGACGACCATCGTTCGTGGTCAGAAAGTCTGTTTTGGGGTCCTGACCTACGGACCCTCGACCACAGACTGTGGTCTGACCGAGGATCTGTAGGTGAGGCCGTGGATCTGGACTTTCATGACCTGATTGGGAAGTGCAATCCACGGACCACACCTTCAGTCCCTGGTCCCATCCACAGGCCGTGGGTGGCCTCCGTTGGATGGCACCTACAACTTCTGAAAGATGTTGTCTTGCCCCTTCTCGAAACTGGGGTGTTACAGTAATACTCCCTTCGTTTCAATTTATAGACTTGCGACTAGTCTTAGACTTTTTTTTCGCATTTGAAGACGGATTTAGTATTATTGTCTTGCGAATGGCTAGTGATGAAGTTATGACTTGTATAATCCAAACTATAACTTCAACTCATTTCCTTCTAATTCTTTGATATTTATTTCAATTTGACATTCTTCCTTCAGATATATTGTTGATGATCTTCCACTTTATGAATCGATAGGTGATGGAGGAAATGAGCTCACAAAGATATTGAATGGCAGTGAGGGGTCTCAGCGCAAGTCTGAACCAACTAATACCACAAGCAAGAAGAAGTGTCAGCGCAAGTTTGAACCATCTAATAACACAACCAAGAAGAAGTCTTTGAGCAAACCCAAACTGAAGGTCAAATATCTCATTCTGAATATTAGAATGACATTTGTACTTTTTTTGTTATACAACTGTTTTGAGCAGATGTTTTGTTGCTACTAAATTATCAGTAGAGCTAATATACCCTTCACTTGGTGGAATTCTCATCTACAAAAAAAATATTTCATTGTATTTTCATGTCACGACCTAATTTAGGACCACACCCGATGTGTAGGAGCTAGTGTTCCAAGCGATCTTTATTAGTAATTTAGAGAAAATCGGAAAGATTTCCCAACTTTTAGGGCTCAGAATCGACAATCAAACCAATCAATATCAACTAAACAAGTCATATCTTCATCAGCAACCATTCACAAGACAATAATACTAAATCCACCTGCAAATGCGAAAAAGAAGTCTAAGACTAGTCACAAGTTTATAAATTGAAATGGAGGGAGTCCTTGAGTATTTATTCTAGTTGTTGAAGTCCAAATATCTGCCAAAGCTTCTTCGCAGGCACTTCGAAGGTGTATAGTAGTGGTTCAAGTCCAAATATTTGGCAAAGCTTATTTGTATTACCCACATGAGCAAAGTGATTCTAGGGTCTATCCCATTTTCTTATATATCATGAGTGAAATATTCTAATAAAAGAAGAATCCAGATACCCTCTCCATTATTTTATGTGTTTTGCGGCTTCTCCTCTCTAGGTCATAGGTGTAGAGTCTTTTTTTGGTTTTATAGGCTAGGTTTAGGGTGTAATATCAATATTTTGTTCTATTCTTTTCTAAAATGCCCCTCGTGAATTTTGGATAAGATTAAAAAGCATGGGAAGGAAGAATGGAATATTCTTTTTCCCAATGAAATATGCTTTCAATAATGATTGGAATGAAATTCACCCCATGGAAACATTTCATTGGATTTGATATTCTTTATTTTCATTTTTGAAAATAACCAACAATAAAAATATTACATGAACATTAAATATAAGAAAAATTAAAGAACATATTTGTTTGTACTTTTCCTTTCTCCTTAAAAATCGAAAATAAATGTATTATCTAAAAAATGACTATTTTGTAATATTTAATTTTCTCAAGTAAAATCTACTAAAAGAAAATGAAAAAAAATATTATATTTCAAGTAAAGTTATGGGTTGAAACTCAGAAAAAATCATGTGTCTACAGTTGTTAACTACAAACATGAAATATATTGTGGCCAAAATCTATTTCTACATGATGTACTATTTGCCCCCATCAAATAACCGAAATCTAGACTCTGTTAAAGAGTGTTTGTCTGATGAGTGAAAATGATTGTGTGTTGGAAAGGAAATTCAAAGACAATCAACTACTTCATACACTACAAAAAAATGATGTTGTACAATAATGAAATAAAACCTTGTTAGGAACTGTTAGGTAATTGATGGCACAAGAAAAATTGCATACCACCTATTGTGGGGATGATTTTTCTCACTCCTACATTAGTGCTTAATTGTGACCCTTCTAAGTCAGTTATAACTACACCATATGCGTTATGGACTTAATAAAATCCCAATTTGAGCATTTTGAAACTTTAGGATTGTGCTTCTCTTATTCATAATAATTTTTCCGATATGAAAAATTAAGTCCAAAGGGAAGAAAGTGTAATATTTATATGGTACTTTGAACAATCTAAGAATTATGTATTCATAGGTGAACATGAGAGTGCCTTTTGTGGAATATTTAATTCATCAAATGCCTCTTTCTAATCTTGAAAATACCACTCTATATAAGAAAATACTTGGTAAAGTTCCTACATATAAGCATTTCAGAAAAGTTGGATATCTTTGCTATGGGCATCTAAAATAAAAAGCCTCGAGATAAATTTACTACATTTGCAAAATCTGGCATTTGTGGTGGATATCACAACAATCAAAAGGGATATAGATTTTATGATTTCAAGGATAAAATGATGTATGTTTCCGATAATGTACAATATTTGAAGACATTTATCCTTTTGAAGGATCTCGAGAAGCAAAGATGATGTCACGTATTGACCTGTCGATTGGTTACATTTTATGAGCCATATTCACAAGAAACAATCTTCATAGAGCATTGTGACACAAATGAGAATTGTACTACCATTGATAATCAACATACTACATCCACAAGTACTTCTCCCTACCAATAAATTCACCAAGCCTTAATGCATCTTCTTCCCATGATTCTTCTACTATCAATCCAGCTAATACATTTGATAGCATTGATTCTACTAGCCTTGCACCTAGTAAACGCTCGTGAAAAGTCTTGCAAAAGTTTTCAAGGTTTGATTATGTTTTTCCCCCGCCACCCCCCCCTCTTACTTAGTTGAACGATCAACCACTCTCTCTTACTATGTCATCCAAAATAACAGTACATCCTCTATCTCACTATATTTCATATTCTAAACTATCATCTAGTAATAATGCTTTTTTGACGGTCATATTTTATGTTGATGAGCCAAAATATTTTACTCAAGCAGTTAAGCACATATGTTGGAGAGATTCCATCACAAAGAAAATTTCTTCTTTAAAAGCAAATCATACTTGGACTTTACAGATTTTACCTCCATGTAAAAGAGCTATAGGTTCAAAATGGGTCAATATAGTCAAATACAAACCACATGGAAGTATAGCGCGGTACAAGGTATGCCCTTGGTAGAAAAAGGATACACTAAAATTGAAGAGGTAAATTTTCATTAAATGTTTGCACCTCTTGTAAAACTTGTCACTATTCGTTTTCTATTAGCGGTTGTGGCGATTAAAAATTGGAAACTTCATTAATTAAATGTCAATTATTCTTTACTTCATGAATATTTTTATGAATAAGTTTACATCAAATTCCACAAGGTTATGTGAAAAAGGGGGAGCAAAGAATTTTTCGATTACAAAAATAGTTGTATGGCCTTCGTCAAGCATATAGAAATTGGTATAATATATTCACTACTTCTTTACTTTCTCTTGGTTACCAGCAATCAAATGCGGACTATTCCTTGTTTACATTGTCCTCTTTTCTAGGTTCAATTGTAGTAGTTCTTATATATGTGAATGATACATGAATCTGATGTCTTCTTATCCAAAACCCGTGAAAGTCGAATAAACTAATTTAACGCTCAAAAAGACCAAATTGATCTCAGAACCTCTAAAAAAATAACCAAGACCTCTCCTAGGCCTAAAATCATCCCCCAAATCTAATGGAACCGTCAAAAATCTGATTCGAGCATCAAAACTTTGAATGTTTACCAAAGTCAACTCAACGGCTAAAATTTCATCAACTTCCAACTTAAGACCTCAATGCCACAAAAAAACTCTGAATCTGAAGCTGACAACTTCCATTGATCAAATTCTGCATTCCTGAACTGATGGAACTGAACAAATTTCATTCCCGAGACTTGAAACTATGATGAACACCAAAAACCACTTTAACCAACTTAAGCCTTCTAAAAGTAAAATCTTCCAAAACTCTCAACATTTTACTCTAATTTCAAAATTCACTTCAGAAAATGATTAAAAATGAGTCAAGGCAACTATTGGAAGGAGTAAAATAGTAATTTCACAAAAAATTCCAAAAATAACCTTCCGAATCATTAGAATGGTAAATTTAGAATATTCAAAAAAATTATAGATAATTAGGAGGAGAACTCTAGAATAAAGATTATAGAGTGATTCTGTCACTCTCCGAGGCTACACCCTGGGTGGGACTGGCACTCGAGAACCATTGCTGGCCCCAAGTGAACCCTTGGCCTGGCTTACTACTCAGCGGAAGACTTTACTCAACAAAGATAAGTTCATGCAATAAACTAGAATGTTATAGAAGTAAACATTCATCTGGCCAATAAGGCAACTCAAGTCTTATATTCAATACAAATGAAATAACAAGACTAATGAACTAATAACTAACTGTATATGAAGCCTCTAAATAGTAAGAGGGATTTCGGGACAAGAACCACGATCAGCCTAACAACTGAAATAATAAAACATGAGAAAAATGATTCCCCGAAAAGCAATGAGGCTCACCAAATGACTCTGAATGCTCAACTAGATCAACGAAGCGCTGGATGCTAATCCTGGTTACCTGTATCTGCATCATAAAATGATGCAGGCCAAATGGCGTCAGTACATCGAATGTACGAGCATGCGAAGGGATAACTAAACAAGACATAAGCTTGAACTGGAACTGAAAGAAATACTTACCTCATCTCAACTCTACTCAACTCATTTCAATATAAAGCAGTAAATAGATGCAGTATAAAGAAAAGCTTTAAAACATGAAGATGACAACTCAGTGTAGTGAAAAACACAACAATAACTCAGTTTATATATGAAAATATAAGTAACTCTGTGGGAGATTCTCTAATCGACAACCATCACTATGAGCTATGTGATGATACAACGTCTTTCCTTACGCTGCCAGGGCCGTCCTATACCTTACCCGAGGGTATAGAACCTACTCACTAAGTGGATCCCCTAGTCTATGCTAAAAGCATTAAGGAATCATCTAAAAAAATATGACCCTTTTCTACCCATGTTGGCTACACAGTTTATGGAGACTTTGAATTATCTGAACTCAAACTCATCCCCAAATCGGTGCTCAATAATACTCCCAAAATGTAACTAGCTCATATGTTTAAAAACATAACTCTTTCTGTGGTTTGAGATTATTACTCAAAAATTAGCTCAAAAGCTCTCTTGGAAATCGGTGTTTCCTCTCTTGTTTAAATGTGAAAACATTTACTCTTTGGGAATACTTAGTTCCCATTTAATCTTTTGAAGAATTTAACTTCACTCTTACTCTTACTCAACTCAATGCTAAGTCTTTAAAACAAGTTCAAAACATTTGTAAAAGGCTTTTGAAAAGACTGTAAGAACTCTCTAGACTTGCCTCTTAACTTTCATTAAATTTGAATTTATGAGTTCAAGGTTATGATTCATATTTACGGATGATTTCTAGATGTTTAGAAGTTATTTAGAGTAGTTAGAATCGATAGCAAGTGTTAGGACACTTTAGGAGAACTTAGAAGGGTAAAACGATGGTTAAAAAGGTGGGGGAAGACGTCCCGGGACCATTGCTGGCACGGGGCGCCGGCCCCCTAAAGTTCTGGGATTGCTTATTGAGCACTGCTGGTGCGTGGCCCCAGCCCCTCTAGTGCATCTGGGGTGCGGCGCGGCACGCCAGACCCTTCCCAGGTGTTCTTGAGTAATCTACTCAAAACAAACTCTATCAATAAACACGATTATCTCAAGAAACTCATCAATATCATCCTAATTCAAGAACAAAAGCAAATTCAAGAACATAAATCAAGAACCTCAAATCTTCAACTTTTTAGGACGAAATTATGTTGAAATTAACATGATTGGCGCATGGGTGAATGAACCCAACGCTATGTGAACTCACATACCTCTTTAGGGATCGACCCTTGGTGAAATCCGCAACCAAATCCTGAAGAAATTGATGAATCTTGACCTTTCTCCTCTTTTCTCCTCTTTTCTCTTCTTGAACTCTTTTCTAAAAATCCTAGCGTGAATTGTAATTGTGTAAACTGAACCAATTCAGTTTAGACCCCTAATTAATTACTAAAAATGAATTAAATCTGATAGGGTAAGGAAAAGACCAAAATAACCCTCTTAAATTTGGATAACTTTTCTTAAATGGACAGCCCGACTTAAAACGGGCATATCTCCCTCATACGAGCTCAAAAATTAGAAAACTATGTGGCGTTGGAAAGATAATTCCAAGTCCTTTCATTTGATACCTTATAGCCCACCTAACTCATTCTCTACTAAGAGTTATGGTCGTTTGAAGTTGACCCAAAACTCATACTTAGCATAACTTGCTCAAATTTCCAAATTTGATCTTTCCAAAAATAATTTCTTTCTAATTCTAGTTTCTTTCAAATAGTGAGGTATTACAATATCTCCCACTTGAGAACATTCATCCTCGAATGAGATTAATCTAAGTTGACTAAGGGTGTAACATCTAGCATTCAGCTCAAACACCCAACAAGCAAAATGTAAATACAACATGCAAACTTAAAACAAATGCCAGGAAAAGGATTAGCACCTTAATTTGGAATTTCTCCGGAGTCGAAGAGATGTGGGTATCTCTTCTTCATATCCTCCTCAGCTTCCCAAGTAGCTTCCTAAACAAATTGATTCCTCCACAAAACCTTGAGTGATGCTACCTCCTTGGTTCTCAACTTGTGAACCTGACGATCTAGAATCTGAATGGGAATCTCCTCATAAGATAAGCTACTTTAATACCAATATCTTCGGTAGTTATGATAAGTGAAGGATCGCCCATACACTTCTTCAACATGGAAATGTGAAATACCGGATGAACCACTGCTAACTCTTATGGTAGCTCCAACTCATAAGCTACATTACCAATCCTCTTGGATATTCTGTAAGGACCAATGTACCTGGGACTAAGCTTCCCCTTCTTATCAAATCTCATAACACCCTTCATGGGTGAAACTTTTAAATATACCCAATCATCTACTTCAAACTCTAAGTCTCTTCTCCTAACATCAATGTAGAATTTCTAACGACTCTGTGTTGGCTTTAATCTCTGTTGAATAACCTTCACTTTTTCCATAGCTTGATGAAATAAGTCTGGTCTTATCAACCCAGCTTCACCAACTTCAACGCAGCCAATAGGAGATCTGCATAGTCTCCCATAAAGAGCCTCATACAGAGCCATTTGGATCTAGAGTGGTAACAATTGTTATAAGCAAACTGTATGAGAGGTTGGCGATCATCCCAATTACCTTTGAAATCAATCACACAAGCGCTCAACATATCTTCTAAAGTCTGAATAGTGCACTCAGCTTGACCATCAGTCTGAGGATGAAAAGCAGTACTCAAATTCACCTTTGAACCCGAACCTTTCTGGAATGACTTCCAAAATTGTGCAGTAAATTGTGCACCTCTGTCTGAAATAATGGAGACCGAAACACCATGAAGTCTGACTACCTCTTGAATATATAACTTATCATAATCCTCTGCTAAATGGGTAGTGTTTACTGGCAAAAAGTGGGTTGATTTAGTCATTTGATCTACAATCACCCAAATCAAATCATGCTGCCTACGAGACCGTGGTAAACCTGTAATAAAATCCATATTGATCATCTCCCACTTTTATTCCGGAAGTTCTATATTCTGAGCCATACCACCGGGCCTCTAGTGTTCTACCTTGAGTTGTTGGCAATTCGAACACTTAGCAATGAATTCTGCAATGCCCTTCTTCATACTACTCCGCCAATAAACCTCGCTCAAGTCACAATATATCTTTGTGGAGCCCGGATAGATAGAATATCTGGAGCTATGAGCTTCCTCCATGATCCTCTCTAGGAGTTCATCCACCTTTGGTACACACAATCTACCTTGATACCTCAACACATCATCTCCCGCTTGTTCAAAAGCCATTACTTTTTGCTTATAAACATTTGCCTTTAATTCAAGCAAAATAGGATCTTGGTCTTCCATCTCTTTCACTTTGTACACTAAAGATGATTCATCCCCATTCATCACCACTATCCTTCTTCGCTGGAATAAATTAATCGAACTCCTAATCGTGCACGTCTATGCACATATTTTGCTAACTCTTTCTTGTCCTCCTCAACATGGGCTGTACTACCCATAGACAATCTGCTCAAAGCATCAGCTTCAACATTAGCCTTACCTGGGTGATAGTGAATACGTATGACATAATACTTGAGTAACTCCATCCACCTTCTATGTCTGAGTGTAACACCCCGTACCCGAAAAAGGGAAGTTTGGATAATGGTTGGGACTTTCAGGTGTCACCCACGAGGGCCAACCACGCCCCGTGGTTGGACCCACGCCACGTTGGTGGGCTTCGTGGATGGACACCATGGGAGACTGTTGGGGCAGTGAAACACGGACGGTAACCACGCCCCGTGGATGGGTCCACGATCCGTGGATGAGGCAGTCATAGATTGGCCAAAAACCCCAGTCAGGACCACGCTTGACCAGGATGGACCGTAGGTCCACCCACGGTCCATGGGTCTTGGTCTCGTGGGTCAAGTCAGGGAAATTATTTTTGGGACTTAAGGGTCTTTTTCAGTTTTAATTAAATCAATGTGGTGTCATTTTGCCTAAATCTAAAACAACTATATAAGGATTTTTAACCCCCAAAACCACTCATTCAAATCATTCACTCAAATCCCAAAAGAAAACCCAAAACTCCTATCAAATATTCTCTCTCTAGAAGTTTGAAGAAGAAGGAAGAAGAGGAAGCTAGGACAAGATCAAGTCTCCAATTTTCAAGCTTGTGAGAGATTTTTGATCAAGGCATGATAGATCTTCATCCATAGACATTTTCCATCCATGGAGTCCCCTAGAATATCTCCAATTTGATGAAGAATTCTCCAATTTAGCTAGGGTTTCTTCCAATGTTGATGATTTTGTCGATTATGGATCCAATTGAGTGGATTGTGATTGTTTATGATAGAATTAGTATAATTACATGTTATTAGAGTGAAATTACATGTATACATGCCTATTCCATGATTATACCATAAAATTGATATAATTGGGTTGTTGCCATGAAGGGAAATTTTGTGGTTTTAGGCTTGTCTTTATAGAATTGATGAATTGTGATTAGAATTTCTTGAGAATGAAGATTGGATGATGATCATGAGAACTAGGGCTTTGAGAGTAAAGCTTATGATGTGAATTGTTGGTAATTGATGTTATTGTTGAGGAAGGGATAGTTCCCACATAAATTGCCTAATTATGAATGTATGAATGTGAAAGGTTTACTCACATGAATGGTTCTAGGTTTCAAAGGATTTCTCACCCAAAATGAATCTAGACTAAAAGACTATGTAAATGATGAGGCTAGAGGTGACTACCCTTGACCTCCATATGCAAGGATATGAGGTGATTCCCGTATCCCTTAGAATTGAACAAGATGTGAGTCCCCACGTTCTCACTATGATGAATGGACATTAGGGCGAGTAGCCATGCTCCTTATGAAATGAGGTTGTGGAGGCGAGTAGCCATGTCATATGATGAGGTTGTGGAGGTGAGTACCCGCAATCTAAAAGTAAGTATGGCAAGAGGCGAATACCCATTAGCCTTTGTAATTTAGGCAAAGAGGCGAATCCCTATGTCTTTAAAAGTAAGTATAATCTATGTGAACTATCTTATGAATAATGAATAGCTTGGATTGTTGCTTGAGGTACCTTCCATGAGGTAAGTAGACTAAGAGGTGATGACCCAAGTCTTGACTAAGGAAGAGTAAGGTTACTTGAGAAGTATTCCTTTCTTATTATGATATTGATGTATGTGCATGATTATACTTATGGTTTATATTGACTAACCATGATGTTTATGTCGTTTATGCTAGCTATCATATTTAGTACTTAATTGTACTAACGCATACTTTGCCTACATTCTTATCAAATGTAGGGTCCGGCGACATAGATTCTCACACTCGTGGCTAGCTCTCTTGTTGATCAAGGAAGTGAAGTTTTTGTGAGTCCTCATTGTGTTTGAGGATGTGATCACTATTTTCTATCATGTTTTCTTTTATGTCTTGAACTATTTTATGGGCTGCGTCCCAAAACTTTATTCATGTGATTTAGATGGTTTGAGACTATGGTATTAGACTTCCGCTCGTTTTTATAAAAGACTTTGATTGTATTAAAATGTTTTAATTCCCGCTCATTTCTATTACTTTATGTTATGATATGCTAAGTGGCTTGTATGAGGCCTCTCGGGGTCTTATACACCTTGTTACGTCTAGGGGTTACCCATGGGTCGTGACAAACTTGGTAATCAGAGCACAAGGTTTAGAATGGTTGTAGGATGTCTCAAACCACGTCTAGTAGAGTTTTGTTCATAAGTGTGAAGAGCGCCACATTTATGAATGAAAGGCTATTAGATGCTTAGGAAACTTCACTTCTTCATTTATGTAAGTCGTGCCATGGAGTTTAACTCTATAAAGTCTTTCTCCTAATAATTACTCGATGGTTTTCAGGATATGACTACTAGAAGGGCTAATGCTAGAAGGACTGAGGGAGATAATGTGGGACAAAAAGTTCCTCCCCAAGCTTTTCCTCAAGCTCCGAGTGATCCTTTGACTGAGAATGTGACAAATACGGAGTTTAGGTCGGCTTTTCATGTGTTGGCCAAACTCGTGACCGCACAAGCCAATAGAGAGGTGATAGCTCCCATGAACCCAAATGTGGGTACGGTGGCGGCAAGAGTGAGGGACTTTACAAGAATGAACCCTCCCGAATTTTATGGCTCCAAAGTTGAGGAAGATCCTCAAGAGGTTATCGACAATGTCTATAAGATACTTGCTATTATGGGAGTGACACCGGTAGAAAAAAGTGCATTTTTCCGCCTATCAACTCAAAGGGGTTGCTCAGATTTGGTTTAATCAGTGGAAAGAGGCAAGGCCGGAAGGAGCGGTCCCATAGAATGGGAAAGATTCAAAAGTGCTTTTCTTGATCTATTTTTCCCTCTTCAGATGAGAGAGACCAAGGTGCTCGAGTTCATTAACATTAGGCAAGGAAATATGAGTGTAAGGGAGTACGCTTTGAGGTTCACTCAACTATCCAAGTATGCCCCTTCTATTGTGGTGGATCATAGACATAAGATGAGTAAGTTTGTGTCGGGAGTGTCCTACTTGGTTGTCAAAGAATGCCACACCGCTATGATTGTCCACGACATGGACATTTCTCTCCTTATGTTTCATGCCCAACAAATTTAGGAAGAAAAGCTCAAGGAAAGATCTAGAGAGGCAAAGAGAGCAGGAGTGGATGATGGTAACTATTCACATTCTAGGTTCGGTGGACGGGGTCATTCAAGGTTCCGGCAAAAGTTCTCCGAGCAAGGTTCTTCAAATGCCCTTCCAGGTCTAACAATGAAAGGGTGTCTAACCCTAAACCTCAAGGAGATGGTAATAAGCCCATGATGTTTACTTGTGCTAAGTGTGGAACCATAAGGGGAAGTGTCTAGCTAGTTCCAATGCTTTATTTGGGTGTGGAAAGACGGATCACAAGTTAAGGAATTGTCCTTTGGTTGCTAAGAATGAGGGAGATAACCGTCGTAGGGCTCAACCCAACCCCTCATCCGGTCCAAGTGGTTCGGGTGCAAGTGCTCCTAAGCAAAACTGATTTTATGCTCTCCAAACTAGAGGTGATCAAGAGAGCTCACCGGATGTGGTGACTGGTATGTTAAAAGCATTTCAATTAGATGTGTATGCTTTTCTTGATATAGGAGATACTTTGTATTTTGTGACACCTTATGTGGCCATGAGGTTTGATGTGCTCCCCGATGTGTTATTAGACCCTTTTTATGTCTCTACCCCTATTGGTGATTCTGTGGTGGCTAAGAGGGTCTATAGAAGATGTCCCGTTTCCTTATCTCATAGAGTTACTCTTGTTGACTTGGTAGAACTTGACATGTTAGACTTTGATGTCATCCTTGGTATGGATTGGTTGCATTCATGCTATGCCTCTATTGATTGTAGGACTCGAATATTCAAGTTTCAATTCCCAAATGAGCCTATCCTAGAGTGAAAGGGGGGAAATTCTATGCCTAGAGGTCAATTTGTTTCTTACCTTAAAGCTAGGAAAATTATTTCCAAGGGTTGTATGTATCATATAGTGAGGGTGAGGGATGTGGATTCCGAAGTCCCTAGTCTTGAGTCGGTCCCCATTGTTAATGAGTTTCCGAAAGTATTTCCTGAAGATTTGCCTGGTATTCCTCCCTAAAGGGAAATAGATTTTGATGTTGACATTCTCCCGGATACACAACCTATCTCTATTCCTCCTTATAGAATGGCTCCAGTGGAACTTAAGGAGTTGAAAGAACAATTGAAGGATCTATTAGATAAAGGTTTCATTCGACCAAGTATCTCTCCTTGGGATGCTCCAGTCTTGTTTGTTAAGAAGAAAAATGTGTCCCTTCGAATATGTATTTTATCGACAATTGAACAAGGTGACCATTAAGAACAAGTATCCTCTTCCAAGGATAGATGATTTGGTTGAACAACTTCAAGGGGTAAGTCATTTCTCTAAGATTGATCTCTGGTCAGGTTATCACAAATTGAGGGTGAAAGAAGAAGATATTCCGAAAATGGATTTTAGGACCCGATATGGCCATTATGAGTTCTTGGTGATGTCCTTTGGTTTGAATAATGCTTCTGCGGCGTTTATGGACTTGATGAATAGAGTGTTCCGACAATATCTTGGCATGTTGTGATCATTTTTATCGATGATATTTTGATCTATTCAAGGAGTGAGAATGAGCATATTGATCATTTGATGATCGTATTGCAAATCCTAAAGGACCAAAAACTTTTTGCAAAGTTTAGCAAATGTGAATTTTGGTTAAGGTCCGTAGCTTTCTTAGGCCATATTGTTTCAAGCAAGGGTATTGAGGTAGATCCAATTAAGACGGATGCGGTCAAGAGTTGTCCTAGACCTGTATCACCGATATATATTAGAAACTTCTTGGGTTTGGCCGGTTATTATTGAAGGTTTGTTGAGGGATTTTCCTCCATTGATTCTCCTTTGATGGCCTTGACTCAAAAGAAGGCTAAGTTCATATGGTCGGATGCTTGTGAGAAAAGTTTTCAAGAGTTGAAAGATAGACTTACTTTCGCTCTGGTGTTGACCTTACCGGAAGGTACAAAAGGTTTTGTGGTATATTGTGACGCCTCTAGAGTTGGGTTGGGATGTGTGCTTATGTAAAACGGTAAGGTGATTGCCTATGATTCAAGGCAACTTAAAGTACATGAGAAGAACTATCCTACCAACGACCTTGAATTAGCGGCGGTGGTATTTGCCTTAAAGATTTAGAGGCATTATTTGTATGGGCTTCATGTTGATGTTTTCACCGACAATAAGAGTTTACAATATGTGTTTAGCCAAAAAGATCTAAATCTTCGCCAAAGAAGGTTGTTGGAATTGTTGAAGGACTATGATATGAGTGTTCTTTATTACCCCAGAAAGGTGAATGTAGTTGCGGATGCCCTTAGTAGGTTGTCTATGAGTAGTGTTACACATGTCGATGATGATAGAAAAGAATTGGCAGGAGATGAGCATAGATTGGCTTGATTGGGTGTTCGATTGGTAGATTCTGACAAATGTGGTGTCATGGTTCATAATGGTTCTGAATCATCTTTTGTTAGTGATGTGAGATCTAAGCAATGCCTAGATCCAATTTTGGTACAATTGAAGGAAGCGGTACTCAACAGTCTGTTGAGGCTTTGTTCTAAGGGGGAGATGGGGTACTTAGATACCAAGGTCGATTATGTGTTCCAAATGTTGATGAGCTAAGGGAACATATTTTGGCGGAAGCCCATAGTTCTCGGTATTCTATTCACCCAGGAGCCATTAAGATGTATCGTGATTTATGGAAAGTCTATTGGTAGAATGGGATGAAGAGGTATATTGCGGAATTTGTGGCTAAATGTCCAATTTGCAAACAAGTAAAGGTTGAGCATCAAAAACCGAGAGGTTTATCCCAGGATATGAGTATTCCCACTTGGAAGTGAGAGGATATAAATATGGACTTCATAGTAGGGTTGCCACGTAGTCGGCACCAATATGATTCGATTTGGGTTATAGTAGACCGAATGACGAAATCAGCTCATTTCATTCCCGTCAAAGTTTCTTATGCGGCAGAAGACTATGCTAAGTTATATTTGAGGGAGATGGTGATATTGCATGGTGTACCATTGTCCATCATTTCCGATAGAGGTACTCAGTTTACTTCTCAGTTTTGGAAGTCGTTCCAAAAGGTTCTTGGCACAAAAGTGAAGCTTAGCACGGCTTTCCAGCCACAAACCGATGGGAAAGCAGAGCAAAAAATCCAAACTTTAGAGGACATGTTGAGAGCATGTGTCATCGATTTCAAGGGAAGTAGGGATGATCACTTTCCATTGATAGAGTTTGTTGGTATGGCCCCCTTTGAAGATGTTTATGGTAGGAGGTGTAGATCTCCTATAGGGTGGTTTGAAGTGGGTTAAGTTGCTTTGATTGGACCCGAATTAGTTCATGAGGCTATGGAGAAATTCCAGCTCATTATAGAGAGGTTGAGAACCGCCCAAAGCCGACAAAATTCCTATGCCAATGTTAGAAGAAGAGACCTTGAGTTTGAAATTATTGATTGGGTCTATTTTAAAATCTCACCCATGAAAGGTGTGATGAGATTTGGCAAAAAGCGGAAACTTAGTCCCCGGTTCATAGGCCCATATCAGATCTTGAGACATGTTGGTAAGGTTCCTTATGAGTTAGATTTGCCAAATTAGTTGGCTACTGTGCACCCCGTTTTCCATGTCTCTATGCTCAAGAAGTGTGTTGGGGATCCGACATCCATAGTTTCCCTTGAAGCATTTGGAGTTGATGAGAGTCTCTCTTATGAAGAAGTTCTGGTTGAGATTCTAGACCGGCAAGTTAAGAGATTTTAGAAACAAGGAAATAACTTCCGTGAAGGTTTTGTGGAGAAACCACTTAGTTGAGGGTCCTACTTGGGAGGCTGAGTCCAATATAAAGTCCCGATACCCTCATCTCTTTCCTCCTATTCTAGCTTGAGGTAATGAATTTCCTCTTGATTTGTTTTATGGTTAGAAGTCATGTGCGTTTTATGTGTTTCCATGATTTCTTTATGTGCATGTTCATGAAATAGCTTGAGTCTTAGAAGAAATGACTTATGTGAATTGTGTTCCTCATGTTGTAGTGCATTGAGTATAAGTTGCCTATAGACTCCATGAGATGAGTTGATGAACATGTTTTAGACATGCTTTTTGAGAGTAAATTGCATATGAGCTCCATGAGATTTTGTTGTGCATGCTTTGAGTATGGAGATGATATTACCTCCTTAAATATGAGAAATCTAAAATATCATGCATATTGGGTTGATAGATGTAGCTCCTACTCCCTTAAGGTGCATTGAGTAGAGTTGACTCGAAGTTGATATTTCCTCCTTAGTTGTGTGCATTTTGATGTGTTTCATGCATGATGGGCTGCTAGTCTTGAGTCTTTTCGTTTAGAAACGTGCTTAGAATCTCATTCGAGGACGAATGATACCAAGGGGGAGATATTGTAACACCCCGTACCCAAAAAAGGGAAGTTTGATCAATGGTTGGGACTTTCATGTGTCACCCACGAGGGCCAACCACGCCCCGTTTGTGGGCTTCGTGGATGGACACCATGGGAGACACTTGGGGTAGTGAACCACGGACGGGACATGTTGACACCCAATTTTGACCGACCTTTAACTCTTTTGGGAATGCTATTCGATTAAATACGTATTTTTTAAAAACATATTTCGGGTTTAAAATTTTAATCGTTTTTGTCTAAAAATTATATATTTTAGTACGCTTGATTTATAAAAAAATTATTGTAAATATTATTAAATTATTTTTTATTACTATAGTTAAACTCGAAAAAATTACTTTACTTATTTAAATATTTTAAAACTTAGATGTGTCTAATTTATAAGAAAATGTTTTAAATTGTGTAATATTTTATTAATTGAATAGCATTGCCTTAATTTTACTCCAGATCCTTTAAATTTTAGCCTATTCTGTTCTAATTTCTTTCAATTCTAGCCTATTGAATTCCCATTTTACTTCAAGAGTAACCACCCTTTCATTTCAATTCTAGCCAGTTTTATTGCAATTTTGGCCTTTCCAAATCCAATCCAATCTGATCTCAGTCGTCCGTCATTCGAAAATTAATCTCAGCCTCTCATCTCAAAACGAATCAACGGTCCAGATCGGATCTCCCATCTTTCCTATTTTAAGACTACCAAAAGAACCAACCCTTAAACTTTTTCATCCTCTCCAAAAGGAGTCCACCGCAACCCCTTCTCTATATGCTTTCCGGCGAAATCACCACCGTTGCGGTCATCCGCCCCACCGCTCTTTCCTCTTCTCCTCCTCCACCAGCGAGGACCAATGGAGAGGATAGAAGCAGCAATGGAGAAGGCTGCTCCGGCCGGCTCCTCCGTCTCCCCCTTGTTATCTCCTCTCCGTTCCGGCGAGGAGGACAACCTCCGACCGGCGAGAGCCCCTCACCGAGTAGAGCCAACAAGGCCAGCAGCAGCACAAGAGCAAGCTCTGACCGGCAAGCCTCTCTCCGGCTAGAATCCAGTCAGCAGCAGCCGACAACAACAACTCCGAACAATGAGCTCAGGCGAGCCTTCGCCCCTCCTCTTCTCCTTACTACAATGAGGATGAAGAAACAATGACAAAACCTTGTCATTGCCTTTGTTCTTATCTGGAACTAAGAGTGACGCAGTTGGTAAGGGCTGATCTGTAAAGATCAGTCCCAGGTACGACTGTCTTTATTTTTTTAAAAACTTAATCTGTATGTATGCCATTAAACATGAGATGTGCAGATTAGTTAGTTCATTTGTATGATGCTCTATATCTTAAGATCCTAATTTGTGTGTGGGCTGCTTGTTCTTAGGAAATTAGTATTCTTCCTTTGCTCAAATTTTTATATGTGTGATTGAATTTTAAACTATTTTGATAGCATGTCATGGTTTGGTCTATGAAAATTCTTGTCTTCATTGCTATGTTCTTCCTTGTGATGAGTTGTTCCTGATTTATTG